>JARYGA010043103.1:0-36005 GCA_030545235.1 Helianthus tuberosus
TTCTCATGTGTTCTTTTATAAACCAAGTTAACATTTTAACCTTTGTATATTATGCTCATAATTAGGGAACAAGATCTAATTTTTAATTGTAATAAAATCAATATGGTGGGGCCATGTTGGGCCGTGAACTAGGTGGGGGGGGGGGTTATTAGATTAGGGGTTAACTAGTTTAGTTACTTAATAGTTCAAATCCAAGTATTAGTTACGTGTTCTAGTTATTAGATATTTTTAGGAGGTGTTAACTAGCTCAGTAATGTTAAAACAGTGCTTCTAGTGTAAATTTGATGTTTCGGGTAGTATCCGGTTGTTCGGTTGGTTACTGGTTCGTTAAAGTGCTAAACTATGCAGTTTAGTGTGCTTTATGTATCTTTTTGTGACACTTTTGATTCCCGACACTTAGGAAAGCATTCAGGACCATTTAATCATATTTTTGCATAATATTAGTGTGTTAATTTGCTTATTTTTGCTGAATTCAGCACTTTGGCTGAGTTTTAGGCACTTTCCGGCACTTAAACTATCACTAGCAAGACAGTTTTGTGATCCTTACTTTCCTACACACTATACTAGTGTCATACTTAGTTTCAGGCTCATTCTGTGTCTCAATACACTGTCTGTCTATGTGCTGAGTTCTGTCAGCATTCGCCTGATTTATTAGATAACTATGCTAACTATATTTAATGCATCATTTAAGGCAATACAGCTTTCATGCAATATTGGTATGACATTAAAAAATGTATGATGGACATGTATGTATGAGACAGTAATCAGAAAGCAGTTAATTGCAAATTTAACACAGTCATTAAACACTAATTATGGTTAATTAATTGTACGGATACCTGGATTTTTGACAGTTGTCACAGACTCATTACAGGAATGGGGTTATTCATGTAACCACCCTGCGGGGTGAGAATAAGTCTCGGTTTGGGAGTAAGAAAATGTAAGTAGAGAGAGAGAGAGAGAGAGAGAGAGAGAGTAAACGAGAGCAGAATGAATCATACCTTTGATGTTTACCTCTATTTATAGTTTACCATTAGGGTTTTCCCTAACTTAGGATGGGCTCCGATAAGTTAGTGATTTGCATGATCTTCCCAAAAGATTGGGGATTTGGTTACGTGGTTATCCATGCAGAATGGAACATTCTAGAATAAACATGTGTAATTAAATATTTATAATAAAATAATAGGTAATGACCGGGTCGGGTTAGCCGTTCCGGGTCATACCTCGTCAGTAGGTTTGTTATATGAGAGTATTCGGTCGGTATTAATTGGGTGTGTAAAATTATCAACACTTAGCATCGCAACTAAAAGAAAAAGCCAAAACATAAGTTCGGTTCATTGTGATCCAGACACAACTAACGAAAATAGTAATAAAACAAAAATAATTAAAAAAGAAATTAGAAACAAAAAGGTAAATAAAAAAATAATAAAATAACATATTAAATTGTGGACTCTTGTACTACATAGTACATACGCTATTCATAAAATGAAAATTGTATAAATACATAATTAGAGGTAAAGTTATTCTATAACGTCTTATAAATCAAGAAAGGTTTAAAGACATAATAGATCGCAAAATATAACACAATACTGAAAAATATAACACAATATCGAGGAAAAAAGACACAATGAGTCACAAAAAAGACACAGTGCCGCAAAGAAAAAAAAAAACTCATAATGACAAATAAAAAGACATAATGATCTAAACAAAAATTCTAAAATCTACAAGCTAAAAATCTAAAAGCGAAAACCTATTGTAGAGTTTTGACGAGACGGTTTCAACGCCGCTTGAATGAGTTCAATTGGACTTCGTTTGATACCTTTCCCAAGACTTCCTATTTTTAGAGACTATGTATTTCAACCTTTTCCGGATAATTAGTGTATGCAGAAATGTATGTATTTTTTTTGGTTTATGAAGAGAGGGGAGTTGACGGGCGCCGTTAGGGATTTCTTTTTCATCAATGCATACTCTCTTAATGATATCACGAAGAGGAAGAGACTAGTGGCGAAGCTTGAGATTTCTGATGGAGGGTCGAAAACGTATATACCTAAAAGAATTATAAAACTGGGGGGGGGGGTCAAAAACGTATATACCTAAATTTTATTTTACGAATACTGCATACCAGACACTACTGAGCAAAAAGTTCGGGGGTTCCCCTAGAAGAGACTATGGGAGGAGTTGTTGGAGAATAGAAATACTCATGAGGGATATTTCATAGTCCTAGGGGATTTTAGTGATGTCAACAAACCAAATGAGAGGAGAAATTCGATGTTCAATCCTAGTAATGCATTAGCGTTCAATAATTTTTTTAGAAATGTCAGGTTATTCGAGTACAACATGGATGGTGCACAGTTTACTTATCAATTTGATGATGGTTTCAAGTCTAATAAGTTAGACCATATTCTAGTATATGTGACAACTTTATTGGAAGACGACCTGATGACAAACTCATGCCCTCCTTAAGAAAAGATAGGATCACAGATCGGTTATTTTATCGGTCTTCGGGGATAATTACGGCCCCTTTCCATTGCGGTTCTTCAGTAGCTAGATGGAAGATCCTGGATTCAAAAATTGTTACTTTAGTTATGAATACTCCGGTAGAAGAAAAAAACAAAGGCTATGGAATCATAATTAAAGAATGAAGATACGGAACAAGTCAATGAAGCTAAGACCTTGGCTAACATGTTAGAACTGCTGGTAGAAATGAGGAATCTTAGCGAGGAGCAGAAAAGAAAGAGAATGGAGGCAAGAGATGTAATACAAAATGGGAGAAAAAGAAAAACATGGACTTGCAACAAAAATTGAATGTAAGATGGGTGTAGCTCCGTGATGAAAACTCAACAATCTTTCACAAGGTAATAAATAGCCACTTGGTTAAAAGAAGAATTATTTCTATCTTTGTAGACAACCTTTGGGTCTCAAATCCTAGTTTAGTTAAAGAAGCTTTTCGGTCCTTCTGTCATAAAAATTAAAGAGTTGGTTATAAAAGGACCAAGAATCAAAGGCAACGGCTATAAAAGATTATCGACAAAACCAACCTTGTTAATCCTTTCTCGAAATAGGAAATCAAGCGGGCTATGATGGAATGTGGAGGTGATAAGTTGCCCGGACCGGATGGTATTGTCTTTTGTTTCCATTAGAAAATATTGGGAAGTGATAGGTCCAACCTTTGTATCGGTGTTGGAGGAGTTCCATTTTCATGGTACAATGTACAAAGGGAGTGCTTCGTCTTTTATATCGCTGATCCCTAAGCATGATGGCCCTAAACATTCAAAGGAATTCAGACCTATATCACTAATCGGGGTTGTGCAAAATAATTTCAAAGATGCTTGTAAACATTTAGCGTAAGTTATTAACTTGCGTATATAACCATGCTAATTGGCCTACCTAGTTGGCCAAAACATCACTGACAATCCACTAATACTAAACGAGTTATTCTCGTGGGCTAAGAAAACTAAGCATCCTCTAGCTAGCACTCTTCATGGTTGATTTTGCCAAGGCTAATGATAGCCTAAATTGGAAGTTTTTAATGTCGGTCATGACACATATGGATTTTCCAGAAAATGGGCGTGTTGGATTATGGGTATTTTATATGTGGGGCTGACAACGAGTCACCAATCGGGGATTTTAATTTGGAGAGAGGACTATGATAGGGAGATCCTTTATTACCCTTCTTCTTCATTGTAGTTATGGAGGCACTCCACACTACAATGACCAAAGTTGTGAAGTTCGGAATATTTAAAGGGTCGAATTATCGATCGGGCTCTGGTTGTGGCCCACCTGTTTTACATGGATGATGTTGTATTTGTTGGTGACATCACCGGTTTCAAAAATCTTAACCACATTATACATTGTATTTTCTTGCTTGAGGTTTAAAGGTGAGCCTAACAAAGAGCAAGTTATTCGGTAAATGTTTGGAATAGGATGAGTTACAATCGGTGGCCGAGATAAATAGGTGTATTTCCTTTACCATATCTTGGAATGTTAAAAGGTGCCAATATGATAGAATAGAACTGAAACTTGGAAGACGACTATTGATCCATTTAATGTTTGGGTGTCTAGTTGGAAAGCAATGAATGTCTCTTTTATTAGGAGGGTAACATTGCTCAAAAGTATGCTCTAAAATCTACCGACATATTTCATGTCTCTCTATAAATCCCTAGTTAAGGTACTCAAAACTTTGGAGGGTACTAGAAGGAATTTTCTTCGGGGTGGGTCAAATATGCGGAAGAAAATAAAGTGGGTGGCATTGGAGAAAATGTTACTTTCAAGGAAAGTTGAGTGTCTCGGAATTGGGGGATTAACGGATGCAAACTTGGCTGTACTCCTAAAATGGCGGTGGAGGCTGCGAGATTGTACGTAGTGATCTATGGGCAAAAGTAATATTTGCAATCCCTGGAAATAAATGGGATAAAGAGTTGGCAGCGGTTCAGAAATCATCAACAAGAGTTTGGAAAAGCATTAGCAAGGTCGGGCTGGAAAACAGATGGTGGTTCAGACGTTGACGCTAAAACGTATGGGAATAACTCTGTAAGGCCTTAAACCCAAACCAAAGATAGATGGTGATGAGTTGGTGTAACTGGGCTATACCTGTTGGACATCCGGATCATCCCTGTCTCGTGCATAAGAACTTGCAGATGCAGCGGAAACATGTACGAGACTTGCAGCCATGTTTTATTGTCAAGATGATGCAGAGAATACAAGCAAACGTGGTAGAATGAAAGTGGACAATTTCGGTGTAACTGAAACTGTCTTGATAACCGAACATAATTGCCGGCAACAAGATTAAATACATAAGAGTTTGGCGGTTATCTTTGGCGGGTAACTGTGGTGACAGTTATTTAAATTTATTTTCCCGCTAATCAACCGCTTATGACATAACATAAACATACTAACTAACTAATTGTTCACTTATCACATGTTACCTACGAATAATAATATTACAAACAATAGATAAAACATAACTAAGTTTAAATATTTCTAACATAACCCCTCTAAACTTGGTTATGTTTGTGAGCCTGCTTCATTACGCTTCGGTTGGCTTCTTCAACGGCCCGTCTTGCTTGGTTGAAATTGAATCTCTTCCGTTTCTTCATTTGATTCCAGTTATCATCCCTAATTCCTGCAAAAAACGCACCTTGTGATGGCTCGACTTCTCGGTCCTCTCCTCTTGCAGTATAGTTGCAGCCTTCTATGTCTTCACTACTAGTCTTCCTGTGGTTTCTCCTTGAGCATTCAGCATCTTCTTTTATTACTTCCTTGTCATGCACCATACTTTGAACCATTTTGAATTTGTAGTAGTATTCTAGAGTATCTAGATACATTGCATATATTATCCGCATGAAATCACCATCTTTATATTCCAACCCCATATCCTTTGCAATAATCGGCCACATATTTTCTGTTGTAACATTTCGATACCCTCCATCCTTATCAACCAACATATATAAATTTAGTAAATCTATTTTCTGTTGATTCTTAGTGTGTGGTGGAATTGGTCTATGAGTGATCCCTAAATAATCATTTAGAAACCATTTAACCAACTCTTCGAATTTCTTTTGCAGATCAATTCTATACTTGAACACGTATTCACGATCATCAAGCATATTGATCAGCGCTTTACAATCTTCAAACTCGCGGAATTCCAATGATTTTAAGATCATCAGATTCCAATCAACTTCTGCTTCATCCGAAACATTTAGAGTTTCGAAATACGAATTCAGGTAGTCGTTTTTGAATTCGTCATCTATTCCACACATATTTTTCAGCCTTTCTTTCTCTTTCATTCCTAGTTCCTTTTCTTTCGATAACCCCGTTACTTCATTCCTTGTGTTCATCACCGGAGATGAGAACATGGGAAAAATTTTGCATGTGTCACCGGATCGTCGAACCGTAAAGCCTTGAAGAGTTAATTGTTCGAGACTTAGAACGTTTCGATTAATGTCCGGCGAGTAGAAAACACTTGGAACGCTCAGTGTTTCGTTTCCCATTTTCATTTCAACCACACCCACTCCTCGGATGAATAAAAAATTATTCATTCCGGATCTTGTTTCTACCCCCATTATATGTTTAACACGCTTAAAAACATCTATGTTGTTCACAAAATGATGATTAAATGTCGGGTTGACATACCAGATATCCTTCCATTGCCCTCCGTCGGTTCCTGTAACAACCATCTCTTCTCGGCAATGCACATCCTCATCCTGAGTTCTTGTTCCGGTATTAATCGCTTGACGAATAAGTTGCGACTCTTCATCATTCTCTTTGGATTTACACGTGTAAATCTGATGACCAGGCATGTGGCAGTAGTAACATAATCGTTCACGTCGAGTTCGTCGTTTTCTTTCGTTCTTCTCATCAATGCAATGTTGACAAGGCATTGACGTGGCAGTTGGTTTAATCTCCGCATCAGATCTTGTTTGATTTCCTACCATGGCTCTGATACCACCATGTTGGACATCCGGATCATCCCTGTCTCGTGCATAAGAACTTGCAGATGCAGCGGAAACATGTACGAGACTTGCAGCCATGTTTTATTGTCAAGATGATGCAGAGAATACAAGCAAACGTGATAGAATGAAAGTGGACAATTTCGGTGTAACTGAAACTGTCTTGATAACCGAACATAATTGCCGGCAACAAGATTAAATACATAAGAGTTTGGCGGTTATCTTTGGCGGGTAACTGTGGTGACAGTTATTTAAATTTATTTTCCCGCTAATCAACCGCTTATGACATAACATAAACATACTAACTAACTAATTGTTCACTTATCACATGTTACCTACGAATAATAATATTACAAACAATAGATAAAACATAACTAAGTTTAAATATTTCTAACAATACCTTAGTGTGGAGAGCCATGGCTGGGAAAATACCAAAAAGCATGAAATTCGAAAAAAAGGGTTGCAGATTGGGAATAAATTGTGTTCGCTGTGTGGCTATGCAATCGAATATGTGGAGCATATTTATGTAACTTGTTTATCAGCAAAGGTATTGTGGTGGGAAGTGGGCAGGTGGATAGAGGTACCTAAGATCGCTTCATGCTCCATGGTAACAGAGATGATTACATTGGTTTATGATCTGAAACTTTCTAAGAAACTGAATAAACTAATTTGAACAAATCGACTAAATCAGAATAAAAGAATTTGAACAAATAGACTAAATCTACATCTGATCTGATGATGGCCTCTAACTTAAATATTGTTCGTATCAGTCATTATGTTCGAATGAGTTGTTGCATTGCTGTTTTGTTGCTACTACGTTCATATTATTACCTGTTACGTTGTTTATCCACTTGGCGACAACTTAACTTGGTTATGCTTTTCTTTGTACGAAAAATTCTATGATAAACAGACTCATATCCACAGGGCCTGCCCTGGTGTGGGTGAGCCGCATCGGTAGCCGAGGCCCGTTTTTCCATAGTGGCTAGTGCTCTGGTGGTTTTGGTTTGTATCTTTTACACGGAGGGTGTGGGTTCGATCCATGCTTCCCTTGTTTTTTTGCTTCTTTTTTCTTTCTCCTGGCTCCTGCTTCTCTTAGAATGGCCCAGTACTAAAAATATATTTCTTTAACATATGTTTTTCCATCCTTTCATATGTATTAAGTCATTTACTTTATAATAGAAATCTGATGCAAAGGATGCAACAAGGACAAGGTACTCCTGCTCGTACTTCACAGCCCATTGACATTTACATTTTTGCCCTTTTTAATGAGAATATGAAAAACGGTTCGACTTCGAAGAGGAACTTCGGGTTGTATTATCCTAATGGCACTTTGGTCTATGACCTTGGTGTACAAAGTTATGCACTTCCAAGAATGGACTATTCATCATCACATAAAAATGTAAGTAACACATATCACTACTAGAAAACTGCTATAATTCCTACCAAAATTTCCTACGCATTTCCTACAAACAAAAATTCCGACACTTTTCCGACGAAATCCCTACAAACAATAAAGGGTATTAGTTTTGTGACAAAAAAGCCACAAATTGTTATGCGTAGGAAAAGTGTCGGAAATTTCCCACGTATTTCCGTGGGAAATGCGTAGGAAAGTTAAGAAAATTATTTCCATGAGAAATAAGTAGGAGAATTCCAACAAAACATTTATGTGGAAACGAGTAGGAAGATCCGTAGGAAATGCGTTTGAAAAGATTACCCACGAGTAGAATTCTTACAGCCCATTTTCGTGGGAAATCTGTGGGTAATTGCAGTTACCCACGGATTTTCCTACAGAAATTGACGTGAGAATAGTAGCAGTTTTCTAGTAGTGTTTGGGTTTGATTTTTATTTTTTTTACTTGTTTAACTAAACGATTTTTAATGATTTTTTAAATGCTTTTCTTTTTATTATCTAACTAATATTTAATAAGAAAAAAATAACGAACTGAACACGTTTTGATGCCTTTTTTTTTTTTTTTTTTTTTTTGCATATTACGATTATAAATTTTGAATACTAATTGGTTAATTGTTAGAATTGCGTGTTTTGGTGAGCTATAAATTGGGTGTTTTATTGAACGTAATTGTTTGAATTGAGTAATTGATAATGGTTTTTGACTTTTGAATTACGTTATGTCATTTTAATACTATGATTTTACTAAGTTTATTGCTATAACGTCAATTGTTGTTTAATAAAAAAAGTTTATATAATTCCTTAAGGCCTAAAGGTCTTTTTTCAACTCGTACAAAACATTTAAATTCTTAGAGCTGGCCCTTCGTATCCACATAATTTGAACGTGTTCTCTGTTCATTAAACTATACGATGGGAGATATATTTCTTACATGTGGCCATGTATATAACATATGTTAAATATTTTTAGAATTATATTCTTAATAAAAGATATAAAAAAGCCTTCTTTAAACAATAAATTAAAAAACCCTCTTTTTTATAAACAATATTAATATTTAACAAAATGATAAAAACAACTAAAAAGTTTGAATTGTATTAACGTAAAACTTGAGGGAGAGGGTGCGTTCAGTAAAAATAAAGAGAAGAACGTAAGTTTAGCAACGCTTATTCACTCTCTAAATTTTTGTGCTAGTATTTATAATATTTTCAGAATTATTTAAAAACTTATATTTATTTATTTAAATACAATAAAATCTTTCTTTATTTTAAATTCCTCAATTCTATATTTACGTGATTTCATACTTAATTATGATTAAATTTTTGTTTTGTATACAAATCAATACCAAAACTAATCACTAAAACTAAAATATATAGATATCAAATCACTAACAAAATTACTATCCACGTACAAATACTTACCATATTTATCTTTACCATACATATTTCCAGTTTAAGATTTTCTAGTTATCTCAATATCTTTTTTATATTATCTTTAAAAGTTGGCGGATAGAGCTTGAGTCGTATGTCGTCCACTTATTGGCCCGTCCTAAAAAAATAAAAAATCGATCTCTGACGTCACTGTTCTTATTAAAAAGGGTCATACATTCACACCTTCTTAATCATTGTTTGTTTCGGCTTTCAACTTTGAACACCGGAAAATTTTTCGGCCGAGAAGCCAATTTTCAATTTTAATGGCCGCTATCTTCAGTACACTTCTTTTCCTGCTCACTTTATCAGGTAACACTCTAAAATTCTATTTATTTTACTTGAAAACTAATTGTGCCTGCGTGTTCCGTCGCAAACAGACTTTGCGACGGAAATAGTGGATGCAAATGCTTAATATTGTAATGTTGTTTTGCGATCGAGTTGCGACTGCTTGTTAATGCTACCGGTTTCAGCTACCGTTTAGCAACTGATATTTATGTTATATTTTTGATGCTGGTGACTGGTATTTATAATTTGGTTCAATTAGTTACTTTTTACGATTTATGTGACCGAATGACAACTGAAACTGGACGGTTTAGCTCGTTGTAAATGTTGTGACGATAATGACTTTGGTCGCAAATAAGTCACTAATTTGAGAGTTCTTTTTTTTTGTTCTTCATGACTGCCTAGTTTCTACTAGGGGAACTAGGGGCCCTCCTAAACCTACGCCAATTGATGAAAAACTCAAACGGTCGTTTAAAAGTAGGGGCTTTAACGTAAGCCTAACCTCAAACGGACGTTAGAAAGAAAAGAGTGTGAGATTAGATTGTTAGTGACATGTGTATAGGTGACCATTCTACTAGTATTAGACACCAATAATTTTGACAAGAATATATATACAAATACGTGAGATGTTTGCTCTTGGTTTTTGTTTGAATTCAAGATTTGTTTTGTTTTGTTTTGTTTTGTTTTCTGGTGATTTTAATCTAAAATTTATTGAATAATATGTTTCCCAGAATCATATGTTGGTATCTTCAGCATTGGAGTTGGGGTCAACTATGGACGGATTGCCAACAATCTTCCATCTCCATCGCAAGTACCAAACCTCCTTAAATCTTTGAACATAAATAGAGTAAAAGTTTATGATTCCGACCCCAAAGTGTTGCAAGCATTTGCAGGAACTGGTATTGAGTTAATCGTTGGTTTAGGGAACGAATTCCTTCAAAAAATGAGTGATCCTCAACAAGCTCAAACATGGATCCAACAAAACATACAACCTTATCTTTCACAAACTAAAATCACATGTATTAATGTCGGAAATGAAGTTTTAGGAGCAGATGATGGTCAATCAGCATCATATGATTCATATCTTCTTCCAGCTATGAAGGCTATGTATGCAGCTTTAGTTAATCTTGGATTAAACAAACAAGTTTGTATAACCACAGCTCATTCGCTTAAGATCTTGGCAAGTTCTTCGCCCCCTTCACAAGGGGTGTTTCGCGAAGACATGGTTGAGTATATAAAGCCGATTCTTGACTTTCATTCGCAAGTTGACTCGCCTTTTTTCATCAATGCTTACCCTTACTTTGCATACAAAAGTGACCCGGACAATGTCAGGTTGGAATACACGCTTTTTGAACCAAACGAAGGGACAGTTGATCCAAATACGAATCTAAAGTATGATAACATGTTATATGCACAAATTGATGCGGTTTATTCGGCTATAAAAGCATTGGGTCATACTGATGTTGAGGTCAAAATCTCTGAGACTGGATGGCCTTCTAAAGGAGATGAAAATGAAGCTGGTGCGACAGTAGAAAATGCAGGAATGTATAATAGAAATTTGATGCAAAGGATGCAACAAGGACAAGGTACTCCTGCTCATCCTTCGCAGCCCATTGACATTTACATTTTTGCCCTTTTTAATGAGAATATGAAAAACGGTTCGACTTCAGAGAGGAACTTCGGGTTGTATTATCCTAATGGCACTTTGGTCTATGACCTTGGTGTACAAAGTTATGCACTTCCAAGAATGGGCTATTCATCCTCACATAAAAATGTAAGTAACACATATGTTTTAGTTTTGCAATGCGTATCCAAATTCCTAATTGCTTATATGATTATTTGAAAGTGAAGTAAACCGTTTTGAATAAGGAGTTTGAAGTTGCTTATTATTCCAAACTGCATGCATATAAAATTTAGGGAAATTGGCATGTAATAATCCCACTTAGACCTTATTAGCCATTAATAATCCCACCTCAGAATATTCCCCCCATCAGTCCCACCTTTCACCTATTTTTCCTACAATGGTCCCCCGTTAAAAAAACTTAACGGAGTTAAACTTTTTTCCAAATTATAAACAAATTTTTTAGGGCTTTTGATTAGAACGACGATACGAGTCCATTGAGGTAAAACTTGCCTCGAAACGGTGCTCCAAACGATGAAAACGGCGCTTCAATTCGGGTGTTTAAATTTCCAATTAACAAAAATTAAGTCACTTGGAGCACCATTTCGAAGTAAGTTTTACATCAATGGACTCGTATCATTGTTCTGATCAAAAGCCCTAAAAAATCTGTTTGTAATTTGGAAAAAAGCTTAACTCCGTTAAGTTTTTTTAACGGGGAACCATTGTAGGAAAAATAGGTGAAAGGTGGGATTAGTGGGGGGAATATTCTCACATAAGATTATTAATGGCCAATAAGGTATATGTGAGATTATTACAAGTCAATTCCCCTAAAATTTAAGTAACTATACATTATTAATAAGCGATCTTAAACACCCCCTTATGACTTATGAGTTACAATTCATATATGTTTGATGAAATATATCAAATTTTGAGGGTTTTCTATTGGTTTTTGCATTTTCAGGCTTTCTCCATCTTCAGTTGTTTTCATTTGGGCCTGTGGATCCTACTCATTGCTTAAGAGATGAATAGTTAACTTCAAATTTTGGGACAAGTATATATATGGAGCTCAAAGTCCCTAAAGAAGATGGTCATTAAAGGTATTTTTTTTAACAATCATGTCATATATTAAAGGTATGGTCACTAGTCTCCAACCTGTATTAAATCAGCCAACAATAGTGGAGTATAGACTCTTGCTGCAAAGAAAATTCTTCATGTCTTGTAGTATACAAAACTCCAAATTTTGTTCAATCAAATATTAAAAAGTCATTCTACAATGTACCAATTTTTGGCAGTTTGCTAATATTAGAAAATGAAGGATAATAATAATTGAAAGCTCAATCAGTATCCTCAATGTCACTATATTTTTTAATATAGAAATAGATGGTGTTGATGGGTTCAACTGATGAACTCAAACCTGGCATGTTTATTAAACAGATAACTAAGAAAAAAAAACACGAACCTAGTTATTTTAGTGCCGTGTAAGGAATTGACACTCCTATTATCAGTGACATCAAACCTAACAGCCCATTTAAAGTTAATTATGTAACCCAAACATGACTCGTGTAACCCACTTATCTAAACGAGTTACTGGTTGTAAAAGGGTTGGCAGGTTGTGTGTGAGCTATGAACAAGCTGTAAACAAGTTAAATAGTAAAATAGGTCATAAACAGCCTAACAAGTTAGTTATTATAGGGTGAAACATGTTGACCTTATAAAATGCATAACTTTATATTCTAATTTTTGGACAGGTTGATTCAAACATGTCAACCCGAACACCACATGTTTATTAAATGGGTAATTAAAAACGAAAACACAAAATTTAATTAGTAATTACTTTAGTGTCGTGTAAGGAATTGACACCTCTAGTTAGTTATCTTTCACTTCAATAAGCTAAATGAATCTAACTTGAGTATTTTTTGGTTTGTTTTTTCTTACATGTTGAGCAACATTTAAAAATTCTACTTAATTTGAAAGTGAACTCTTTAAAAGGTGCTTATCATTGTGACAACGGGGTGCCATATAACATCTGATTGATTCTGAAAATTAAGTGGGTTTCAACATCAAGAAATACATTTCTAACTTTACTACTGTTTCTTCTTGTCAGCTTGTCTTTTTGAGGATAAGATGACAGGCAATCTAATCTAGTTCACAACCAACTATTAGACTTGGCTGTTTCTTCTTGTCTTCTTGTCAGCTTGTCTTTCAGGCTTGTGGGTATGGTGACGGAGATGAAGCCGGCGACGGGATGAAGACGGAGGGGGGCGGCGTGGGAGGACGGGGTCGCAGAGGGGGGGGGGCCACCTGTTTGCTCCGTCGCAAACGGCGACGAAGAGGACGGGACGGAGGGGGGGGCAGCGTGGAGGGACGGTGACACGGTGGCGGCGCCGGGTGGAGGACGGGACCATACCCACCAGCCTCATAACCAACTATTAGACTTGGCTGATCTGATCCTCCTGACGGCCACAGTCACCATCAGTACTACCAGGGGTGGAGCCAATAAGTTTGTTCACCTCAAACTTATAACTATATAAACTGAGTTTGCTACCATATGGCTCCACCCTTGACCACCACCATCACTGCCATCCCCACCCCTATGTCATGTGCCATGTTGCATCTCTTTGCAGGTCGTCCATGAGAATTCGGGGGTCATGTTCGACTAGAAAAAATAAGCCTCTAAAGTATAAACAAATACAAATAAAATAATGAATAATACAACGATAATTGTGATAAGAATAAACAAAACAAAGCTATTGTAGCAAACAAGTTTAAAGAGTTAAATAAATTAGATTGGGTTATCCAGTTGGGTTATAAATTGTGACTTTTTGGTTGGTTTACATAGGGTTAATTGGGTTAAATGAAAAATGAGTTTTATCCGGGTAAAAGTAATTACGTTATTGATTTAAAAATAATATTATTTTTTAGAATATTAATGTCTATATCGGCAGTTTCATCCACAAAGGGAAATTACATTGAAATAGAAGGCAAGTGAGCAACAAGCTGTGCCGCTAACCCTTTATGGATAGCAAAACTAAGTCTTTTAAAAACTATATTTATAGATCCTAGGGTCATAACATTACTATGTATGACCCGTTGTGCTTTGGTGGGTCTCTAAGATCCTTTCGATGACCTATGTTGTGTTGAAGGGATATCTATATAATCCGATCGATTACGTAAAGCCCGCGGTAACAACGGAACCAGGGAAAGTATACAGAAAAGACAATTCTTTTCCATTATATTAGTATTAATTCATATTATATTAGTCTGTTAATTCATATTAGATTAGTCTTAGTTAGTGATCCCGGCTTAGTGAGTCATTTCTTCAGTGATGAACTGTTGGCGGCAGTCCTACATTTTGTCTCCGTGGACCGACTAAGTAACTCCACACCCCCTCTGGTGCAAGGAAACTAAGAGTATAAAAAAGCAAATGGTATAAACACGTGTTGGTTGGCAAGCCACGCTTTCTCGTCTTTGGTCACTTTGCCCGAAGTAGCTTTTAAAACAGCCTGACCAACTACACTCCCAAGTCCACCAAAAGGTAAACTCCTGTTAGATCCACACATGCGTGTTTCCCTCCTATCCATATAAAGACCAAAATGTTAGTTGGTCCGAGTGTTGATCTTACTTTCAATGGGTGAGTCAAGAAAATCACAAATGCTTCTTTCTTGGTAGAAATCACGACACGTCTGAATCTATCAAAAATAACATCCTTAACCAAATCGTGTCAGTACTTGAATCCTGGGAGCGTTCTACAATGTACTGCATGCTCTCCAAAGGAGTATAAACATACCTTACGACAAACAAGTCATAACTCATCAACCGGAAATAGGGGAATTGTGAAACGATACTTAAGTATAGTATGATACTCCACTAGCGGCGTATGTTGGTCTAGCCCATCTATAGGAACCGCGAGAAGGAACTCTTGAGCATGTGGTGCTTGTAAACGCTCAAAAAAGTTTTTTTGTTTAATGGTCTTGTCAAACTGTACTTCCATGTTATGGACAATTTTACAAAAAAATGGCACTCGCCAATGCATATTAGGTTTTAATGGGGAGGTCTCCTTGTCGTATCTAGGAAGACAAGCCAAAGCACACACATAATTATACTCCATACCACATATGCTACTGTCTTGTAAGATGTGGTCTTGTAGCACTCAAGATTGGACCCTCGAGGCCATATATGCATAGAATGAAGTCTCTACAGCTGAATACAACCCCAAACCACCATGTCCTTAGTCGCCCTGCGTAATCATTTGTCATAGAACAACACTATATCCTCCATGTGTGTGGGCCGATAAGTCCCCAAGCCAAAGAAAAGTTTTAAAATACCCATACATGATCGAAGCAAGGGTAGCTTACTCCGTGGGTCACCTAGTTTTGTTCTTTGAAACTACTTTTAAATGCTTTTGGGTTGTCATGTTAACTGCTTTTGGGATGTATGTGACACTACTCTATTGGTTGTTATGTTAAAGTGTTGTGGTTTTTATGTTTCCCACATTTTATATGATATTTGGTATTTCTCTATTGTGGCTGCTTTTTAATGCTTTAATATTTGGGTTTATAACTGTTTTTGCAGATTATATTGCTTCTATTTTGGTCACAAAATCACGCATGGCAGGTTTGTTAGACATTATTTGAAGGTTTGGTTAATTTTGAAGGCAACATATAAGTAGCATTAATGGAGGTTTGGTTAGTCCAATTTAAAAGAACATCTGCAGGTTTGGTTAAGCAAGTAAATGTCATAGATGCATATGTTTGGGTTTATAGTTGTTTCCATTGAAGCACCTTGCACAACGATGAAGATAATTATCGTTAGTTAATTCGAGGGAAAAAAGAAAAAAAGGGTATTCTAATTAGAAATCCGATGTGAAATGACCATATTACCCCACGTGTGAGGCACATGGGGTATTTAACGGGAAAATATATGACTATTGTCGCAGCCCCCGACCCCTACCCCGGGAGCGGTGTTGCGAGATCCAGATCAGTGGTATCGGTGTTTATTAATTTGCAGCGGAATACATCAGGACCGTAGTTAGGAAATATTTCTATTAGAGTAAAACACCAAACTTTTTATAATAATACATCATTGGGGTAAAAACCCAAGTTCATTTGACAATACATTTGTAGGGATAAACCCTAATTATTGAAAACAAAAACTCCTTTTTATTTAGGTAACTTTTATAACCACTTTTCCAAGCCTTTAGTGCTCTCCAGCTGGCTTCTATTTGGCTTTCAAATTGTGTTACCTGAAACACGTTTTAAAAACATTTTGTCAGCACGAAATACTGGCAAGTACATTCCATTTTGGTAAAACATTAGTTGTTTACACATTACAATATTAAGGGCGATTACAATGTTAATATCTACACAATTACTCGGTCAGTACGTGTCACTCGACAGATCTGTGACTATGGTCATATCACAGATTGGATACCCGTGCCCAATTGTGAAGGTTATCAAGTACTGTATACAAACCCCATAATACTGGCAACAATTGTAGAATTACAAAGTCTTAATCACTGTAATTGTATTTGAAAACATTTGAGGTTTTGGTAAAACATTTTGACTCTTAAAAATGTACTCTCAAATAGTGAGAAAAAGTGAATGTACTTACTTTGTTGGCTTAGGTGATACTACTATAGATTCCTGGTGATTCTCCTGGTTATTATCTATTAAAATTAAACAATGTACAAGTGTTAGTAAAATAACCCAAATCACATTAACCTTACAACTCGAGACAGAATTCCAATGACTGAGTCAGGCAGAGCCTTGACATACATTACGGAATCCTAGATCAATCGAGTGTAACACGTGACAGAACTCCAACGACTGAGTCAGGCAGAGCCTTGACATGCGTTACGGAGCCCTAAATCGATCGTGTAGGGTAATAGCAGGGTTATAGTACTTACAACGAGGCAGAGTTTCACTTTATAGTGGGTATTAAGCCTGGGTATAACTTCTACTATTTAGAAATTGAGAGAGAATTTTGATTTCTGAACAACTGAACAAATGAGCCTGAGCCCTCCATTTATAGGCTGATCGGACACTCTCTCGCGCCCCGCGAGAGATTTGGTTAAGGCCTTCGCGGCCCGCGAGACGACGCGTGTCATTTATAGCTTCGTCGAGTCAAAGGCCTAGCCCTGCCGAATCACTAGACACGTGGCAGACTTGTGTGGCCGACAACTTAACTGGCTCGCGCCCCGCGAAAGACCAAGGGGTCTGGGTCGCAGCCCGCGAGAGACTCCTAAACTTGGTTTTTCTTGAATTTTATAAGTATAAGGGTATTTCAGGCTCATTTCTCGTATACGGGGTATATAAGGAACATTTTAGGGTCACACTAAGGGTTCTAGGAGGGTTGTTATATCCTCCCCACCTTGTTTTAGATCTCGTCCTCGAGGTCTACAGGAACAGGTGTGGGTATTTCCTTCGCATCTCTGACTCGAGTTCCCAAGTGTATTCTGGTCCTCTCTTGGAACCCTCCCCACCTTGCTTTTCTCCAATTTCTGCCCAACAGACTGGAGTTCGGCACTTTCATCCATAAAGTGCTTCAAATGGTACATCATTAATGCTAGTATGATAGCTGTTATTATAGGAAAATTCTATTAATGGTAAATGGTCGTCCCAATTTCCTCCGAAATCAATTACACAGGCTCTAAGCATACCTTCCATCATCTGAATTGTCCTTTCGCTTTGTTCACCCGTCTGTGGATGATAAGTTGTGCTTAGATTTAACTTGGTTCCCATTGCTTTTTGGAAACTTGTCCGAAAATGAGAAGTAAAACGGCTATCTCTATCAGATATGATAGATAAAGGAATTCCATGTAACGAAACTATTTCATTTACATATAGCTTAGCTAACAGTTCCATACTGAAAGTTTCCTTCATTGGTAAGAAATGAGCAGATTTGGTCAATCTATCTACAATCACCCAGATTGTATCATTTCTTTTTCTTGTCTTGGGTAATTTGGTAACAAAGTCCATTGTTATCAATTCTCATTTCCATATTGGCATTTCTAATTGTTGCAATAACCCTGAGGGTTCTGATGCTCAGTTTTAACTTGTGAAGAAGTTAGACATTTAGCAACATAGTTAGCCATATCCTTTTTCATTCCTATCCACCACACATTCTTTCTTAGATCTTGATACATCTTATCACTTCCGGGATGTATCGTATACTAAGACTTATGAGTTTCTTCTAGAATTCTGTGGCGTAGGTTTCCTTGTTTAAGTATCCACACCCTTTTCTTATGGAACTTCCAAATTCCATTTGTTCCTTGATTTAACTCCTTAATCATTCCTTTTAAACCTTCAGCATCGTCCTTGAGTGTTGTTTCCTGTATTTCTCTAATTTGATCATTTAAATCTACTTGTAGATTTAATTTGAGAGAACTTACTCGTTTCGGCTTTTCATGATACTTTCGGCTTAAAGCATCAGCTACTACATTAGCTTTCCCAGCATGATACTACATATCACAATCATAATCACTAAGAACTTCCATCCAACGTCTCTGTCTCATATTTAATTCTTTTTGCCCAAAAATGTACCTTAAACTCTTATGATCGATGAAGACAACAAATTTATTTCCATATAAATAGTGTCTCCAAATCTTAAGGGCAAAAACTATAGATCCTAACTCTAGATCATGGGTTGTATAATTCTCTTCATGTTTCTTAAGTTGTCTAGAGGCATAAGCTATAACCTTTTGACGTTGCATCAACACACGTCCATATCCTAACTTAGACGCATCACAATGGACTATAAATTCTTTAGTTCCTTCTGGTAATGCGAGTATGGGTGCGTTGGTTAATCTTTGCTTAAGAATCTTAAAAGCTTCTTCCTGTTTCGGTCCCCATTCAAACTTAAATGATTTGCAAGTCAGTTTGTTAATGGAATGGCTATTCTAGAGAAATCTCGGATAAACCGTCTATAATATCCTGTCAGTCCAAGAAAACTTCGTACTTCTGTTGGCAACTCAGGGACTTTCCACTTAGTAATCGCCTCGATCTTTGTAGGATCCACATGAATTGCTTCATGATTAACCAGATGTCAAAGTAATTGCACTTCTTGTAACCAAAATTCACATTTTGAGAATTTAGCATAAAGCTTCTCTTTTCTCAACAATGTCAGAAGTTATATGCAGATGTACTGCATGTACCTCTTTACTCTTAGAGTAAATTAGAATATCATCTATAAAGACAATTATGAATTTATCCAGGTATGGTTTACATATCTTGTTCATCATGTCCATAAATGCGGCTGGGGCATTGGTTAAACCAAATGGCATGACGGTAAATTCATAATGACCATACCTTGTTCTGAAAGCAGTTTTAGGAATATCATCTTCTTGTACTTTCAGTTGATGATATCATGAGCGTCAGTCGATCTTAGAAAAGAATCGAGCTCCTTGAAGTTGATCGAACAGATTATCGACTCTCGGAAGTGGGTACCGATTCTTAATTGTAACCTTGTTCAATTCTCGGTAATCAATGCACATACGCATCGATCCGTCTTTCTTCTTAACAAACAACACTAGTGCTCCCCACGGTGATGAACTTGGTTGTATAAAACCTTTGTCAAGAAGTTCGTCCAATTGTTTTTTCAGTTCCTGCATCTCCGTTGGTGCTAATCGATATGGTGCTTTGGCAATTGGTGCCATCCCTGGTATTAGGTGAATTCTGAATTCAACCTGTCTATAAGGCGGTAATCCAGGTAACTCTTCTGGAAAGACGTCTGAGAATTTAGATATTACAGGAATAACTTTTAATTCTTTTCCTTTAGTATTAATGATTACAAAAATCATATATACTACTCCTCCTTTCCTTTCATAACATGCAGCTTTCATCACAGAGATGAATTTTGTCGATCTGGTTGGTTTATCTCCTTTGATTGTGATCTTTTTACCACTTGGTTTACTTACTTTTACTGACTTTTGATCACATAAAATACTAGCATGATTGGCTACCAACCAATCCATTCCTAGTACAACATCGAATCAGGCCAGATTCATTGGATAAAGGTTAACAAAGAAATGATGGTTCAGGATTTCTATTCTTGCTCCCTGCAAGATTTTACTTATCTTAATGGATTCTTTGTTTGCTATCTCTACCAGACAATCTTGTTGAAGTTTGGCTAAGGGTTGGTCGAGAAATTTGTAGAAAGAAGTATTGATGAAACTTTGGTTTGCACCAGATTCAAACAATACTTTGGCAAATATATTATTAACTAAGAACGTATCGGCAATCACATCCGGAATCATCTTGGCTTCCCCGGCTGTCAGAACAAACGCTCTGGCATTTTTCTTAGGTGCCTCGGTTGTCTTGGCTTTGTTGGTTGTGGCTAGGGCTAGTTTCGGACAATTCGGTTTGATGTGACCAGCCTCTCCACAATTGTAGCATATCCTGGCACTAGCCTTTCTCTTAAAATCTTCTTCCTTATGTCCTGGGTACTTGCAAAAGTTGCAGGACACATCACACTTTTCTTAGTGCTTCTTCTTACAAAACTTGCACTAAGGTGAAGAAGAACCTGTTCCTTTTCCACGGTTGGAGTTACCGTAGCGAAATTCCTGAGTAAGCTTTGGAGCTAGGTTCTTTCTCTGGTTTTCCTCTTGTGTACACACCAATTCATTAGTCAGGGAATTGGCTTGTTCCGCTGCTTCTTCTATGATTGGCGGTCTAGCTGCCTTGACTACGTGTCTAATCTCACTAATTAATCCCCAAATATAACGGGAGATTAACACTGGTTCAGGTGAGGCTAAGGTTGGCACTATCCTAGCATATTCAAAGAATATGGTAGTGTAACCTTTGCAATCTATTTCAGTCATTCTAAGATTTAGGAATTTATTGGCGATTTGTTCCTTTTAATTGGGAGGACATAATTTTCTTTCAATCATTTCCTTAAAGTTGATCCATTCCATATTATAAACTCTTTCACTTCCCCAAGACTGGAGAATAGTATTCCACCATTCTATTGGTTTGCAGGCCAAGAATTCTTTATAAGAACAAGCGTAAGAAGCGGTTCTTATTCTTTTAGCAATTGGATCTTGGATTATAGGTCCGTTATTATCGTTCACACTATGACTTGGTTCAGTGTGTTGGTGCTTACTTTCATTTGCAGATTTATTATTTTCTGCTTCTTTAACAGTCTTGATAATATAGGGCATAGCATCTATAATTCCTTGTGCTACTATATGTTGGATGACACTATTATCTATTTGGTTTACGTTATTTTCATTATTCTGGTTTTCCTGATTTACTTCGTTGTCCATCTGAATTGTGAATATTTATCAAGTATTAATTATCAAAGAATAAATTTAATATAATTATTTATATACAGTCACACCGACAAATTGATCAAAAATGTCGATCATTGCGACTTTTACTCTTTTCTATATATATATATATATGCATCTATTACAAATTACAACTGGAAATCAAGTATACTAATAACTATGCATCCATATCTATTTTAGTCTATCTATAGATTTTTTTTTATCAAAATACAAAATTACACATATATCTAGGCATTTTCTAGGTACCGTTCATCTAGTACTGCATTTCCCGCTCATCATATTTCCAAACTAGTTTCTCCCCTATCTCTCGAATTCTATTTCATTCATTTACTAAATTTTCTCCATACTGGTGGAGTTCCTGCACACATTTTCAACTCATTGGTAGGTCTACCGGGTCAGGATGAGGTACGGGTTCCTCATAAGGGTCTGCGCTATTCATTTCGAAAAATGTTCTTTCATCATCCCACCACGGATCACGTTTTAAAGGCATTGGTTCTTTGGAAGCATATAGGGTAGAGTACGATCTATTGTCAACAAACCATGGATCATATTCTAAAAGGTTTGGGGTTGGGATTCTAGGTAACTCGTTGGGGTCAAATGCAGGTATCGGGAATTGGTTTGCTTGGTTGGGTTCTAGCATTTGTTGATCTGGAAACAAAGGTAACGGTGGCGGTTCGGCTATTTGGTTTTGGTTAGCATCTACTGCTGTAGTGGCTAACATATGGAAATCAGCCAACTGTCTATCTAGTTCCTCTTCCCAAAGTGGCCTATTGACTATCTCCTGGGTCTGTGCATTTGCTTCCCTATTCACTCTGACTATCGCTCTCTGTTGCTGCAACTTCTTCATTCTCTTCATTCTCTCATGTGCTCCTTTATTAAACCAACCTCTCTTTTTAGTAGTGAAAGGTTTCTCAGACTGTGCCTTAAATATAAATATCCCTTCCTCAGTATCGGCTGAGTATCCTGAGGGATTAGGTTAAGATGACGTTTCCTCATCTTTCGGTGAACTATCTAAGTGACGATAAGCATCCGAAGTACCTTGCTCACTCATACTATAAACTAACAAATAGTCAAATAATACATCATTGGGGTAAAAACCCAAGTTCATTTGACAATTCATTTTTAGGGATAAACCCAAATTGTTGAAAACAAAAACTCCTTTTTATTTAGGTAACTTTTATAGCCACTTTTCCCAACCTTTAGTGCTCTCCAGCTGACTTCTATTTGGCTTTTACATTGTGTTACCTGAAACGCGTTTTAAAAACATTTTTTCAGCAAGAAATACTAGCAAGTACATTCCATTTTGGTAAAACATCAGTTGTTTACACATTACAGTATTAAGAGCGATTACAATGTTTATATCTACACAATTACTCGGTCAGTACGTGTCACTCGACGGATCTGTGACTATGGTCATATCACACATTTGATACCCGTGCCAAATTGTGAATGTTATCAAGTACTGTATACAAACCCCATAATACTGGCAGCAATTGTAGAATTACAAAGACTTAATCACTGTAATTGTATTTGAAATCAATTGAGGTTTTGGTAAAACATTTTGACTCATAAAATGTACTCTCAAATAGTGAGAAAAAGTGAATGTACTTACTTTGTTGGCTTAGGTGATTCTACTATAGCTTCCTGGTGATTCTCCTGGTTATTATCTATTAAAATTAAACAATGCACAACTGTTAGTAAAATAACCCAAATCACATTAACCTTACAACTCGAGACAGAATTCCAATAACTGAGTCAGACAGAGCCTTGACATGCATTACGAAATCCTAGATCAATCGAGTGTAACACGAGACAGAACTCCAACGACTGAGTCAGGCAAAGCCTTGACATGCGTTATGGAGCCCTAAATCGATCGTCTAGGGTAATAGCAGGGTTATAGTACTTACAACGAGGCAGAGCTTCGCTTTATAGTGGGTATTAAGCCCGGGTATAACTTCTACTATTTAGAAATTGAGAGAGAATTTTGATTTCTGAACGACTGAACAGATGAGCCTGAGCCCTCCATTTATAGGCTGATTGGACACTCTCTCGCTCCCCGTGAGAGATTTGGTTAAGGCCTTCGCGGCCCGTGAGACGACGGTGTCGTTTATAGCTTCGCCGAGTCAAAGGCCTAGCCCTGCCGAGTCACTAGACACGTGGCAGACTTGTGTGGCTGGCAAGTTAACTGGCTCGCGCCCCGTGAAAGACCAAGGGGTCTGGGTCGCGGCCCACGAGAGACTCCTAATCTTGGGTTTTCTTGAATTTTATAAGTATAAGGGTATTTCGGGCTCGTTTATCGTATACGGGGTATATACGGAACGTTTTAGGGTCACGTTAAGGGTTCTAGAAGGTTTGTTATAACTATCCATGGGACTATGATAGTTATAAAATTAATACCACGAGGGCCATCAATGTAAGTTAGGGGCAATGACATCTGTGCAAACCACATAGACCGTTGGAATAATCAACTCTTTCGTTTTTATCAAAGATTATTGAGAATAATTGTATATTTAGTTTGGTGGTTTCGCTCTTCATCACCTTATTAACAAGGGTTATTGGATTTAATCACCCCCAACTATTGGCATTTGGCCGCTGGCACTCTCAACTTTGAGTTTGGCTCCCACCACTACCAACTTAACACATTGTTTGTCATGACACCCCGTCGTTAAATAAACACTATCTAGGTTAGGAAAATTAGCATACATGTCATATTAATCCAACATGGCATGTGTGACGTGTAATGTAAACCTGTTTCACCATCTTAAAAATCCCAAATATCCTAACACTTTACACAAATCAATACATCAAATGCTCATCTTCCTTTTTGG
This sequence comes from Helianthus tuberosus, assembly GCA_030545235.1. Classification (NCBI taxonomy): domain Eukaryota; kingdom Viridiplantae; phylum Streptophyta; class Magnoliopsida; order Asterales; family Asteraceae; genus Helianthus; species Helianthus tuberosus. Next base: position 24,295 of record JARYGA010043103.1, read on the forward strand.
CGATCAAACCCTAATTGATGATTGCAACAAAAAATCACATACTATAGAGGTATGTTTTATGTTAGGGTTAAGTGCATTTTGATATCATACACTGATTGGACTGATGGAAGTTATCGAAGTGATGCTTTGGTATGGTGGATCACTAGATTTTGGTTTTGATCAACCTCAATATATTGGAGGTGATTCTAAGTTGCTACGCATAGATGTTGATCACATTGCATACTTTGAGTTGGTAGAGTATGCAATGGATACGGGGTGCTATAAAACTAGGGATTTTTACATGTATGGGTTAAATGCTGATGATGGTTGTTAATTCAAGCTTTTTTCGGAATGATAATGATGTTATGGAGATTGCATTAAAGGCTACAACATGGTCTTATCCATTCATGGAAGTATGTATTCAAGACTGTCCAATTACCGATGAACAGGAAGTCCAGTACAATTCCCAGCCCATTAAACCACAAGCCCAATCCAATTCACAACCCATTAAACGAAAAGGCCAGCCCAAAAAAACTATAGCCCGGTCCAAAAAAAAGTAGTCCATGTCAGGAGAGTGTGTAGGGCATCTGACAAAAGTGTTACCACTCCTGTACTTGAAGTCCCTATATCTGGATCTACTGCCTCAGGTAAGGAGGCTGTACCTGAAGAACCAGTTGGTTTGCATAAGCAGCCTAGTGTAGAAGAGGCTACATGGGCATTTGATTTGGATAAGGAGTCTATTGTTCAGGAGGGTGTACAAGAGGTTCTAGAAGAAGAAAAGTTGGTTTGCATAAGCAGCCTAGTGTACAAGAGGTTCTAGAGGAAGAAACAATTGGTTTGGATAAGCAGGCTAGTGTACAAGACAGTGTAAAGGAAGACGTGCTTGGTTTTGATAAGGAGCCTCGTGTACAAGAGGGTGCAGATGTAGATGACAGTGAATACAGTGACTATAATGTTGACTTAAATGGGACAGAAGAGTCAAGTTCAGATTAAAAGGAGGGTTTTCTTAAAGAGGGTAATGATGATAAGGTTCATGATGAAGTAATTGGCTCGGATTCAGACAAAGAAGATGTTGAATGGAGACAGTCACAAGATGCCATTAAACGAGCTAATAAGGATGAACCTGAAGCTAAAAGAAGTTAGTTGAAGAGTGTACTAAGCCTAATGAAAAAGAAGGTAAGTTGAATGAATCTAATGATGCAATGGTATGGGCAAAAGCAGAGCATAGAAACTGTGCAAGACACATCTATGCTAACTGGCACAAAACATACAAAGATGAAGAGCTGAAGGAGTTATTTTGGAAATCAGCTAGGGCCTATTGTGAAGCTGATTACTTGCAAGCCATTGAAGAGATGAGGACCATAAACCCTGATGCAGTAGAGGCCTTACTAAAGCAGAATCCCAAATGGTGCAACAGGTGCTATTTGAACACTCACACCAAGTGTGATGTTATAGTAAACAACATGGCAGAAACTTTTAATGGTTTTATCATCAATGCAAGGTCAAAACACATTATACACATGTTAGAGGATATAAGGATTCAGGTCATGAGTAGGCTAGTTACTAAAAGAATAGAAATGAGTGCCAGGGATGTTATATGCCCTAAAATCCAAGAAAAGCTTGATTTTTCAAAACAGGCTACATATAGATGTGAGGTGTATCCCTCATCATATCATGTGTTTCAAGTGAGGGATTTTGATTATGTTTCGGTGGATTTAGATAATAGAACCTGCACATGTAGGAAATGGGATTTAAGGGGGTATCCATGTAAACATGTTTGTGCAGTTGCTGGTTTTTTACATAAAAATGCAGAAGACTATGTTGATGTGTATTACCACAAAGAAACATACATGAAAGCTTTTGAGTTCTCAATCCCTCCAATACCTAGGGAAATGTATTGGCCCAAGATTCACCACCTTATGGATCCACTACCAATAAAATCTGCCCCTGGGAGACCTAAGAAGAATAGAAAGAGGGATCCTCATGAAGATCTAAAGAGACCAGGGAAACTTACCAAGCATGGGGTGATAATGACTTGTGGTAATTGTGGGGCTAGAGGTCACAACAAAAGAAAGTGTAGTGAACAGGGAAATAAGACTGCAGGTGAATGACTTGGTCATTACTCATTGCACTTTTGGTCATTATTCACCGAAGTTATGGTCATTATGCATTACAGTTTTAGACACATGCAGTTTTGACCATTGATTGGTCAAACTAAACAGTTTTGGTAATTCAAACCTGTATGTCCAGTTTTGGTCATAAGACATTCCAATTTTGGTCATTACTCATTGCACTTTTGGTCATTATGCATTGCAGTTTTGGACAATTGTAGTTTTGACCATTGATTGGTCAAACTACACAGTTTTGGTTTTGTTCATCTCTTTACATATGCAGTTATCATCATTACATATGCAGCTATAATAGAGGTATGTTTTTGGTTATTTGTTGACTTTTGACATTTGTTGGTCAAAATACATTTTGGATATGTTGACGAATTTGGTAATCTCAATACATGTGCAGATATATACAATCAACAACTAGGATTTTGCATTAAAAATCATCAAAAGTGTACAATTACAACAACTCAATGCATACTACATAAAACATATACAACACTATTGTAATGGCGATAAACAAAGTTAACACATATGGCTTGTTCCATTTCGACTCTGTTCCAGATATCTTGGCTTTCAACAACTTATTCTCTTCTACTAACAACTTATTCTGTAAATCCATGTTTTGATACTTCAGGTCTTCGTAACTGAACCTGCAGTCGGATGCATGTTGGTTGAACATATTGTCCACATCTTCTTTCCATAAGAAAAACTTGCAGTCTGATCTCTATAAAGGACAACAACATTTCACTTAAATCATCAATTCAATTCAAGCCAAAAACTAGGGATTAAGGTGGAACTTACCGTCCATTGAGAGCAAACATAAAATTGTTGACCTTGCCGCACACTTTTCTGTCTAACAACTCGAATCACTGCAACAATTTCGTGATGGCAGTACACATTCCCCTGCAAATCAACCTTAAACATTTTTGGGTTTCTGAATACTGTGGATGAAGACGTAGAAGATGAGCTCATTTCGATTCAAGCTTAGGGCTTGTTCTTCAGTGAAATCGACTGGATCGTATGTTGTGATTAGGGCTCCATGGTGCGTTTAATTTTGATTAGGGATTTCTAGGGTTTCATATGGTTTACTGTTTGGGGGTATTTGGGGTTTTAAAGATGATGAAATAGGTTTACATTACACGTCACACTTGTCGTGTTGGATTATATTGACACGTAGGCTAATTTTTCTAACCCAGTAGTGTTTATTTAACGACGGGGTGTCATGACAAACAATGTGTTAAGTTGGGAGTGGTTTGAGCCAAAGTCAAAGTTGAGAGTGCCAGCGGCCAAACGCGTATAGTTGGGGGTGATGAGATCCAATAACCCTATTAACAAAGAAAGAGTAAACAAACTAGAAACTTACATCCCTTATTCAATGAGATAGGCAAAGTACATAACCTGAACTCAAAAAAAAAATATTAAAAGAAAACTATTTGAAAACTAATTGTTTAAAGAAAACAGAATAATTTAAGTAGACGACATGTTGAAGCTAACTTGGTTTGTCGAATCTGAATATAGACCGGTCTCATGCCCAAATGTCAAACAACCGAATTATAACTTCTTTTAACTTCAAACTTTCATAATCTATGTTGTGCTGTTTATGCTCACTACTACACTGGACTATTGCTACTACAGAATCATCACAAACACCTCTTTTATAATAGATTTTCGATGGAATTTCTCAGTGTTGTTGGTAAATACTTTGGCTAAGGAAATAATATTGCAACGGTTTTTAAAGACCATTTGTGCCATCACTAAATCTGCAAAGGATTTAAGATGGATTTTCAAAAAAGATCCATGGCTTACAAATAGTTGTCGAATTCCTTGGTGATGGAATTTGTGAGGGACCGTACTTAAGACGATTTTTCCGTCTCCAATTGGTTAAAATATTTCCCTTACTAGTATTAAGCCCCTGCGTTGCAGCGGTTGTAATAAAACTGTGTTAATTAGTAGCAATACTATACTATTGTCAGCGACCACCAACATCGGAAAAACTAGTAAAAACAAAAAAAATAAAAATGGGAAAAAATAACGCCGAGCGAAAAGCAGACGTAAAATCTTTGAATCACGCACGCTCGTTGCTGAGAAATTAAACCGAAACATAAAACATAGAAAAAATAAGTAAGTCCATCCAGAACCCGCGCGTTGGACGAACTTGTCAAACGCAGAAAAATAAATGTGACGCGACTGGCCAATCAAACGGGAAAAAAATATACGAAAAAATGTTGAACCCCACACGCACGTTGCGGTGCGTTAACTCACAAAATTTAGAACGAAACGAAAAACTTGGGAAAGATGAAAAGTATGGTGGACCAAAATTGAAAATAAAAAATAGTTGGGATTAAATTGTAAAACATGGAAAACTTTGCGTTAAAAGTAAAAAAAACAAATGGTTTAAATTGAAAAATTGAAGTTATTTAATAATTTTAGATAAAGATAATGATAAAAATAAGTGATATCTTTTTTTTTTTGAATGGTGACTTTCTATGTACAGTACCTATTGGTCACCGGCTTCATGTCGATGACAATCCCCCGTCAGCCCCGCTCTTCCGGACGCGATGTTCGATCGGGCCCCGCCCGTTGCCAAGCTGACCTTCGCCCGGAAATCATACTGCCCCCACACGAGAGACTCGCTGGGGTAACAGCTGGGTAAAACCGGATTGCCCTCAAGACCGCACCATGCCTCGGTAGGAACGATCCATCATTGGGACGTCCTCCCCCTGAATTGCCGCAGCCGGGTTTCGAACCTGTGACCTCCCAAAGGAAGACACAAGCCCAACCACATGGGACCAACTGAGCTGGGGAGAGGATAAAAAATAAGTTATATCTATATATTGGTTATTAATTAATATTAATATTAAAAAAATTTAATAAACACATATAAATAAAATTTATGAGGTTAAAGGAGAGAATGACATGTGGCATTATTTGGAGTCTTTTATTATAAGTTAGATAAGTTATGTGATTGTGATTAATGATGTGTCGGAAACTAGATGGCGCAAAGTCGTCGCAAAAAAAGATATTAAACAATTTCTGGAAATTATTATTATTTTTGTTTTGTAAAATAAAATAGTTGATATGAAAACACTACTTTTAAAGTTAAATAAGTTAATATTAAAAATGTTTGTAAAATTACAAAAAGTTATACAAAAACGCTATTTGAATTGTACATATTCTACTCGCTTTTTGCCACGCATATTACTTTTTATATAGTTATAGTTTGGTTTTAAACATCAAAATTTATCCAATGCAGCGGGTTAATGTTTTACGTGTTTGGTTTTCAACATCAAAACTTATAGGTTGGTCTGGGGTACGATTTTAAGGTCTTTCTCTCCAAACCACCTTGAATATATATAGGGCCAGCCCAAGAGCCCACTTTACAAAGGCCCCCATTATTATTTTTAATATATTTCAGAGTTAATTGCCAAAATCGTCCCTGAGGTTTGGGCAGGTTTGCCATTTTCATCCAAAATAACATTTTTTTACCAAATTGCTCCCAACGTTTGTAACTTTTTGCCATTTTCATCCAAACCACAAAGTTAGTTTATTTTTTATGTTAAGTTGAGGATATTTGGATGAAACTGACAAATATAAAACCACAGGGACGATTTTGGCAATTTACTCAAACTCTTTTAAATTTCTTTTATTTAATTAATTTTGTTACATAGATAATAAAAAAGAATATACATGCAATTTTTATATGAAAAAAATAATAGCTTTGTCACATAATTTTTATAAATTTCCATCCAACCACTAACTAAATTAATTTTTCTATTAAGGTGAAGGATGTTTATAAACAAAGACAGAAATTAATTTCTATTTTTTATATAGATCAATTTTATAAAAATAAAATCTACTTAAACCTCTAAATATTATCTAAAATGCTGGTGACCTTATTGAAAAAGGTCAAATTAAAAAATCTTATGATATGTACCAAGTTTGTAATTCATCTTCTACTCTTTTAAATTCGCTTCTAAGGAAAAACAGAGGCCAGTGCCCCTCCCCCCCCCCCCCCCCATCAAACAACGTATCGTTACCAAATCTTAAAATTACCCACCAAATTGTAATTATAATGCTATGAACCAAAAGTTTCTTTGCTCAAGCCACTCAGAATAAGTATTAATTAGTTACCCTTATAATCTTAATTAAATAAATATTTTATTTCTACCAACATATTTCCTAAGTGCTCAACACATTTAAAAAACATGTAACGTTTTACAATTTTTTTCTATCTCTACAACTGATAAATACTAAAAGTTGTAATCGATTGTTATGTGTCGCACACCAATGCCGTTTTCTCTTTATAAAACTGATTTATATAAAGAAGCTGTAAATTAATTTCTGTCTTAATTTATAAAATTTAAAACATCCTTTACCTTAACAGAAAAAATAAACTGAGTTAATGATTTGGATAAAAATTTATAATAATAATAATGTGACAAAACTATCAATTTTTTTTTCTAAAAACTCCATATATATTCTTTTTTATTATATATGTAACAAAAATAATTAAATAAAAGAAATTAAAAAGGGTTTGAGTAAATTGTCAAAATCGTCCCTGTGGTTTTATATTTGCCAGTTTCATCCAAATATCCTCAACTTAACAGAAAAATAAACCAAGTTAGTGGTTTGGATGAAAATGGCAAAAAGTTACAAACCTTGGGGGCAATTTGGTACAAAAATATCATTTTGGACGAAAATGGCAAACGTGCCCAAACCTCAGGGACGATTTTGGCAATTAACTCTATATTTCATATTGATTGTTTGAATTTAAATCGAAATAGTTGGTAAACGGGCAACAAGCTACGCCACTATCCGTTTTTAAATAGCAAAACTGAGTCTTTTAAAAACTATGTCCATAGATCTTGTTGGCTTCAACCCAAATAAAAGCACAAAAATAAAGATGAAGTGAACGAATGTTGTAATATTAGAACAAATAGAATGGACCCAAACAAATTAAATTTATTAAAACTTGACTTGCATACATAAAACCTACGACCTCCTAACCCTTTATATGAATAAACAAAAGCATCCTATCCTACCCATACTAGAATTAATTTACTTGCATGACACTTATAGATAATTATCAAAACAAATAAAAACCTAAATTAAACTACATTAATCCTAGACCTACCATAATTCAAAGCCTACAAACTAGGAATGCAAAAACTAAAAGATAAACATACTGACTCGATAAGAATTCAAACAACTTATTAAATTAAAACTAAATCCATCTTGCCACTTTTAACCCTCCATCTTTCTTCACTTTTTATTTTAGGATTATAACCTTCAATCTCCCCCTTAATCCTAAAATCCGACTCGTTCTTCTTCAAAACAATGGTAAATTGTTGACGTCTCCCGCTAGATTTGCTTCCTCTTTCTTTTCATCCCACTTGGTGCATTCGTATCCAAAGTGCCCAAATTCACCACATTCAAAACATCTGAAAGTGCTCTTGTCTCTAGTTCCACGACCCCTTCCACGACCTCTTCCAAAACCACCTCATCGGCCTTGTTTTCCTTCTCCTCTTCCAGAACCGCTTCCACGGTCTTGATTTCCTTCCCCATTGCTCGTACCTGCTAGAAGCAATTTGTTTTGATCTGTTTCTTCATGTTCATCAAAACCCTTAAGCCTTTCTTCAAACGCCTTCTCCCTTCTTTATCTTCAACCTTCTTTTACCTTCTACCTTCAACCTTCTTTACCTACTTTCAAGAAACGAACCTGGCAACCTTCCTTCCAAAGATCGATCTTGATTTACCTTCTTTCCTACTACCTTCTTTACCACCTACTTTAACCGGTTACCTTTTTGATCCGGCAAAAACCTCCTTTGAATCACCTACTTCCTTCGCAAAACTTCATAGCATGGTTCGAGAGCCTAAGCTCTGATACCAATTGTTGGCTTCAACCCAAATAAAAGCACAAAAATAAAGATGAAGTGAACGAATGTTGTAATCTTAGAACAAATTGAATGGACCCAAACAAATTAAATTTATTAAACCTTGACTTGAATACATAAAACCTACGACCTCCTGACCCTTTATATGAATAAACAAAAGCATCTTATCCTACCCATACTAGAATTAATTTACTTGCATGAAACTTATAGATAATTATCAAAACAAATAAAAACCTAAATTAAACTACATTAATCCTAGACCTACCATAATTCAAAGCCTACAAACTAGGAATGCAAAAACTAAAAGATAAACATACTGACTCGATAAGCATTCAAACAACTAATTAAATTAAAACTAAATCCATCTTGCCACTTTTAACCCTCCATCTTTCTTCACTTTTTATTTTAGGATTATAACCTTCAATCTCCCCCTTAATCCTAAAATCCGACTCTTTCTTCTTCAAAACAATGGTAAATTGTTGACGTCTTCCGCTAGATTTGCTTCCTCTTTCTTTTCATCCCACTTGGTGCATTCGTATCCAAAGTGCCCAAATTCACCACATTCAAAACATCTGAAAGTGCTCTTGTCTCTAGTTCCACGACCCCTTCCACGACCTCTTCCAAAACCACCTCCTCGGCCTTGTTTTCCTTCTCCTCTTCCAGAACCGCTTCCACGGTCTTGATTTCCTTCCCCATTGCTCGTACCTGCTAGAAGCAATTTGTTTTGATCTGTTTCTTCATGTTCATCAAAACCCTTAAGCCTTTCTTCAAACGCCTTCTACCTTCTTTATCTTCAACCTTCTTTTACCTTCTACCTTCAACCTTCTTTACCTACTTTCAAGAAACGAACCTGGCAACCTTCCTTCCAAAGATCGTTCTTGATTTACCTTCTTTCCTACTACCTTCTTTACCACCTACTTTAACCGGTTACCTTCTTGATCCGGCAAAAACCTCCTTTGAATCACCTACTTCCTTCGCAAAACTTCATAGCATGGTTCGAGAGCCTAAGCTCTGATACCAATTGTTGGCTTCAACCCAAATAAAAGCACAAAAATAAAGATGAAGTGAACGAATGTTGTAATCTTAGAACAAATTGAATGGACCCAAACAAATTAAATTTATTAAACCTTGACTTGCATACATAAAACCTACGACCTCCTGACCCTTTATATGAATAAACAAAAGCATCCTATCCTACCCATACTAGAATTAATTTACTTGCATGACACTTATAGATAATTATCAAAACAAATAAAAACCTAAATTAAACTACATTAATCCTAGACCTACCATAATTCAAAGCCTACAAACTAGGAATGCAAAAACTAAAAGATAAACATACTGACTCGATAAGCATTCAAACAACTAATTAAATTAAAACTAAATCCATCTTGCCACTTTTAACCCTCCATCTTTCTTCACTTTTTATTTTAGGATTATAACCTTCAATCTCCCCCTTAATCCTAAAATCCGACTCGTTCTTCTTCAAAACAATGGTAAATTGTTGACGTCTTCCGCTAGATTTGCTTCCTCTTTCTTTTCATCCCACTTGGTGCATTCGTATCCAAAGTGCCCAAATTCACCACATTCAAAACATCTGAAAGTGCTCTTGTCTCTAGTTCCACGACCCCTTCCACGACCTCTTCCAAAACCACCTCCTCGGTCTTGTTTTCCTTCTCCTCTTCAAGAACCGCTTCCACGGTCTTGATTTCCTTCCCCATTGCTCGTACCTGCTAGAAGCAATTTGTTTTGATCTGTTTCTTCATGTTCATCAAAACCCTTAAGCCTTTCTTCAAATGCCTTCTACCTTCTTTATCTTCAACCTTCTTTTACCTTCTACCTTCAACCTTCTTTACCTACTTTCAAGAAACGAACCTGGCAACCTTCCTTCCAAAGATCGTTCTTGATTTACCTTCTTTCCTACTACCTTCTTTACCACCTACTTTAACCGGTTACCTTCTTGATCCGGCAAAAACCTCCTTTGAATCACCTACTTCCTTCGCAAAACTTCATAGCAGGGTTCGAGAGCCTAAGCTCTGATACCAATTGTTGGCTTCAACCCAAATAAAAGCACAAAAATAAAGATGAAGTGAACGAATGTTGTAATCTTAGAACAAATAGAATGGCCCCAAACAAATTAAATTTATTAAACCTTGACTTGCATACATAAAACCTATGACCTCCTGACCCTTTATATGAATAAACAAAAGCATCCTATCCTACCCATACTAGTAGGGCTGTAAACGAACCAAACGTTCGGCGAACAGTTCGTGAACCGTTCGGCGGGAAGTTCGTTTGTGTTCGTTCGTTTATTAAACAAACGAACACGAACAATAAATTTCGTTCGTCTAGTTAAATGAACAAACATGAACATAGGTCGTGTTCGTTCGTTTATGTTCGTGAACATTCGGTAACATGTTCGTTTGTGTTTGATAGTTCATTAGTGTTTTTAGTTTTTATATTTATTTAAATACTTCAAGATTCCGACAAATTAAATATCTAATAAGTGTCGGTGTATTATATATTCTGTTCATGAACGTTCGTTGCATAAAATTAACAAACAAACACAAACGAACACGAACAAGTTCATTTCCTTAACAAACGAACACGAACATAAAATCTCGTTCGATAAGTGTTCGTGAACGGTTCGCGAACACATATATTTCTTAGCAAATGAACACGAACAAGGTCTTGTTCGTGTTCGTTGGGTTCGTTTACAGCCCTACATACTAGAATTAATTTACTTGTATGACACTTATAGATAATTATCAAAACAAATAAAAACCTAAATTAAACTACATTAATCCTAGACCTACCATAATTCAAAGCCTACAAACTAGGAATGCAAAAACTAAAAGATAAACATACTGACTCGATAAGCATTCAAACAACTAATTAAATTAGAACTAAATCCATCTTGCCACTTTTAACCCTCCATCTTTCTTCACTTTTTATTTTAGAATTATAACCTTCAGATCTCGGGGTCATAACATTACTATGCATAACCCTTTGAACTCGACTAAGTAGAGATTAGCAATTGGATCTGGGAAGCGATAGAAAATTAGGTCTCAAAATGGGTGGTATTTATATATATATATGTGATTTCTAATCAAGATACCGCATCTATATTTTGTATTTTTTATGATAACTTTACTATTTTGATTTTCTGCAAAGGTGATTTTGGAAGATATATAGCAAGTTTGTAACTCATCCCTTCAAGTTCAAGGTATTTTTTTTTCTACAAAATTGTAATCCCACCAAAACAAAAGTCAAACGGCTATTTTGTAATTAAAAAAAAAAAAAACCCAGAATTTAAAAGTAGAATCTATTAACATAATTGGAATATTTAACAAAGTTGAGTGATGAAACAATTAAAACCTATATAAATTAGCAACAAAAACATGCAATACAAGTTGTAACTTGTGCTTTGGGAAATTTTCAAAAAAAACTTGATTTTTTACTTTTAACCCAATGGTTTTACCTTTTTCAATTTTAACCCTACATAATTTGTTTTTTTTTTAACTTTAACCCAAAACTTTTCATTATTTGCAATTTAACTTCACAACTATTGTCACTTATACTTTTCATCTTTCGCAAATTTTTGTTTTACGTATAGTTCTAAATTTTTCTAGTTCAAACGACGCAACGTACGAGTTTGGTTCAACTTTTTCATGTTTTGTTTCAAATTTTGCAAGTTAACACGACGCAACGTGCATGTGTG
>JARYGA010043104.1:0-42945 GCA_030545235.1 Helianthus tuberosus
TGGCATACGTGGCTTATCTTCTGTAATCACCACTATTTCTCCTGTGGGTGTATGAATTTCTATGGAATTCTTATCACAGAGAATTCGAGCATGGTTGGCTACTAACCAATCCATTCCTAATACAATGTCGAATCTGGCTAAATCCATAGGTAATAGGTTTGTAGAAAATTTATGGCCTAAGAGCTCGATCTTTCCTTCTCACAAAACCTTATCTATTTTAACAGAATTTCCATTTGCCGTTTCGACAGTAAAGATTTGTCTAAGGTTGGTTAAGGGTAGTTTAAGAGCTTGGCAGAATGAAGTATTTATAAAACTTTGGTTTGCACCAGAGTCAAATAATACTTTTGCATAAACGTCATGAACTAGGAATGTACCAGCTATCACGTCTGGGATGAGTTCCGCTTCTTGAGTAGTCAACTGAAAGGCTCTTACGTTCTTTTTATTAGTTCTTTCAGCAGGTTTGGCCTTGTTGTCCGCTGGTTTGACCAATTTCGGGCAGTCTGGCCTAAAATGTCCAACTTCTCCACAGTTATAGCAGATTGTTGACTTCTTCCTCCTGCAATCTTCTTCTTGATGCCCTGGAATTTTACAGAAATTGCAATACCCTTTGCATCTTCCAAAATGCTTTCTTTTACAGGTACCGCAGAATGGAGTAGTGGAAGATTGCCCAGTTCCTCTTTTCTTGAAGTTACTACTATTACCCACACGAAATCCTTGGGTAATCTTTTGGGCCACTTCCTTATTTCGATTTTCCTCTCTTGTGTGTACCAGCCCGTAGGCTAGGGTGTTGGCTAAATCCACAGCATCGTCAATAGTGTGGGGTCTCGCAGCTTTGACAATGTCACGAATTTCGCCAATCAAACCCCAGATGTAGCGAGATATAAGTACCGGTTCTGGCGAAGCCAGGGTTGATACGACTCTAGCATACTCGAAGAATGTCGAAGTATACCCTCGACAGTCTACATCCACCATCCGGTGGTTCAAGAATTTATTCGTCATTTGCTCTTTCTCATATTCATGACAGAATTTTCTTTCCACCAGCCGGTTAAATTCTTCCCAACTCATGGCATAGGCCATGTCACTTCCCTTGGCTTGTAACACCGTATTCCACCATTCTAGTGCCCATTCTTTAAAAAGATGTGACGCGTACATGACCTTATCTTCCTCGGCACATTTACTTATTTTAATTACTGCCTCGGTTTTCTCCAACCAACGCAGTGCGGCAGTTGCCCCCTCGTTGCCTGCAAATTCAACCGGTTTACAGGCAAGAAATTCCTTGTAAGTGCAACTAGGCGTTGCAGCTTTCATTCTTTTAAGAGATAGGGCTTGTATCACATCATCGTTGTTATTATTGTTGCCGCCTCCATTTACACTATTACTGAAATTTTCATCACGAGTACATTTGCTGGGAATAGGTGGTGGAGGTTCAACAGGATTTCGGGCAGCAACAGGAATTGCTGGAATATCATTTGCTATTCCCTGGGCAACGATGTTTTCTATATCTTGCCTATTCAGACATTGATCTTCATGGTTTTGCTCAGATGGGTTAACTTCGTTAACTGGTTCATTACTAGCATGTTCCATCTGGTAATTAATTTATATAAGTGATTAGCATAAAAGAAATAATAACCAAACATAATAATCGGACATAACCATGTCAACACATATAGCCAAAATTGTCGACTTTGCGACTTCCATATTTTTATATATTTTAGTATGCGTCTGTACACACCAGTTATCTTACAAAAGTTTTATTTTTAAGTTATTTTACATGATTATATTTTTATTATTATATTATTATTAAACACACATTCCTACATCCACATACGATCCTTCTCAGCTGGCACTCAGAAACGACGTTCCCTCTCGTCGTATTTCCAGGAGATCCTTTCCCCTACTTCCCGGATTCTATTCCCTGCGTCCACCAGCTCCTCGCCATAGTGGCGGAGTTCAGCCAAGTTCTCGGTGCTCATTGGTGGATGTAGTGGAGGCTCGGGGTCAAATTGAGGGAAAAAGGTATTAGGGTTATTTAGGAGATTCTGAAACTGCCAGTCAGTGGTCCACCATTCTTCCAGCTCTCCTAGAGGTCAGGGGTTAACAAGGGGATCTGGAATAGCAGGTTCCAGATTAACTGGAAGTTGTGCTTCTGCTGGATAACCAAAGAGGTTTTCATCGGCAGGTCCGATGAGGTCACTATTTGCTAATTGGCGGTCCAGCTCCTCCCAGGGTGGCATTTCCTGGGCTTGTTCTGAACTTTCCCCGATTTATATTCCTTTGCCTTTATCCTTGGGATCCTCAATCTTTACAACTTTTTGTGTTGTTGTCTTCTTTTCTTCGGTTTAGGTTTTTCCTGAGGTTGGGCTTGGAATACCGTTGGCTCTTCAGTGTCAGCCTGGTAGCCAGTAAAGGTACTGGTGGTATCCATATCTGAGATATGGATAGAAAAGTTTTGAAGTGCTTCTGATAGTTCATTCATGTTGTTAGCATACATGAAGAAACACACAAAATTCTAAGTTAAAATTTTGTAAATTAAATTTTCACAGAACTACAGAATGAAAATCAGAAAATTAAGTATTTCTAAATACTTAATTGGCTTAAATCAGTGGCTCTGATACCACCTTTTCCTGTCACGGCCCCCGTCCCAGTTTTACCCGGTCCAGGAGCCGCGGGACAGAAACCCGTGGTATTTATTATTTGAGTTGACAGCGGAAGTCTAACAGGATCGTTTAAACTTGAAAATGCCCAATTATTTTATTTCAAAAATTTGGGATAAACCCCATAATTTACAATAGAGGAATTTCACATGGAATTCCCTAGTTTTACAAAACATGTTAATTTATTTGACTGAGCCACTACTTCAAGCTTGTTAGTGTTCCGTAGCACTTTTCATTGCTTCACAGTAGGTCACCTGAAACATGTTTTAAAAATATTTTATCAGCGGGAAAATATTGGCGAGTCATTCAAATTTGATAAAATGACACACATTTATAAATTACAGCATAAGAGCGATTACAATGGCTACTATCTTATTTTTATCTGGCGTCGTGTCACCTCCTGGTGACGATGGTCATACCACTATTGGGTCCTTTCACCCAAGTAGTGATGGTTATCACTGTTAGGTTGATGAACCTAACCGTGAGAGATTAGTAATGTGCACAATACCCCACTAGCCAGTGATTCAAGATAACCACGACTTAATCCCTGTAATTATAACTTTGAAAATAATTTGGAGTATTGTAAAACATAATTGATAAAAAGAGAATGACTCACACTGCAAGTTTAACCGGGCAGAGTTTAGCCTACTGATAAGCCTTGTAACCTAAATTAAATGACAATGCATACGAACTAGGTCAATAACTTAATACAACATTTACGATAACTCACGAGATTAAAACCCTCACGACGAATGACAAAGCATAACCCTGATTTGGGCAGCACTTAAACATCCATCGGATTGGTTTCAATCGATCGGACATTGAATCGTAGCAGTGATCGAGTTTTTACCCTGTATCGTAGCAGGGTCTCTCTAATGGAAATTACGATTTTGAGCCGTATACTTTCATTTTTGATCAAAATTTTCGACACAGGTGAACTGCTCATGCCCTAGCAATTTATAGCTGAAAAATGGGTTTTACGCGGCCCGCGTAAACCCACTCTAACATTTACGCGGCCCGCGAGGGACACCTAGTCTACGACTAGGGCTAGCGTGTCACACCTAGGTCTGCCACGTGTGCGACACGTGGCCTGGAACGCTTATCCGGTCAACCCAGCTTTGACGCGGCCCGCGTAAACTCCTCAAATGGTTTACGCGGCCCGCCTGAAACCCAGAAATCTTGTTTTTCTTGGTTTTTCATGCACATTAGGATTTCAGGGGTCCGGGTTTTCACTTACGGGTCGTTTTGGGACATTTTTGCAAGTCCTTACACTGGGTACCCAGTTTGGTATGAAGTTGCGTAGGGTTCTTCAGGGTGGAGAGCATTGTAGTTTGCCGCTTCAAGATACGGGTTGACAGCAGGGGCCATTGTAGAAATTGTAACCCGAATATGCCTGATGCTCAAACGGGTTATACGCCACTGCACCGGCGTAGGAAGGGATTGGGTTATCATAACCCATTGGTGGTGGTGGTGCGACTGGAGCTGAGTCGACTTCTGAAGCTGGGTTTGTAGGCCCACCCATTTGCGGGTCTTCATACAGTGGCGGGTAGTGACTGGCACTGGAGTGTTGGGGGTGCTGAAGTGAAATCCCCCATGCACGGACATTCGTGCACCTGATCTTCTTTGCCTCGGTGGATTTGGAGGCAGCTGTTGCTCTGGCGGCGGCGGTGGCGTAACCGCCTGGAAACGCGAATCCTTTGAGGGATCCTGCTGCTGATGTTGTGGAGGTGGGTTGAAAGGGGGAGTGAACTCCCAGTGGTATGTGGCCCATCTTTCAGCAAAACTGTCTGGGTCCCTGTAAGGTGAACCATGAAACGATGATCCGCTGGATATCTCGATGGGATGCTTCGGCGTCCCAGTTGGTGGCATCTCCGGATCTGGATCTTCATCCATCTCCATGTCCTGCATATCTGGATAATGGTCAGCTGGCCCTAAAGGGTTTGGACCCTCGGGTTCTTGAATTTGGTTCATTGGATTGAACCTGCTTTGGAAGTAAGGGGTCGGGTCCAGGAAGGCCCGGTGTGAACTCAACCGCTGCAGCGGTATGAAGGAATGGTGCGAATCACTGTGCTCCTCATCTTGATGAGGTCGAAAAGAGTGAAGATAAGACGGGGAGGAACTGAGGGAGACTGAGCGTCTCGCCGGCTCCAGATAAGTTCTCCAATCCTCCTGGGGACTAGAGCTAAAAGTTGCTGAAGGTGTTCGCCGGTGTGATGGCCCGGCCTCGTGGTCATTCCTAGCAGTTATTGGTGCCTTGCCTCTTCCACCTCTACCTCTAATACGTGGCGGCACTGTCTTTGTTCCTGCCAAAACAAACAAAAGAAACCAACAAAAAGAAAACAATAAGATTATGATTAGTCCTAAATCATTTGACTAGACTCGGAAGTCAAGGAATGTGCTAACTGTGTCATTGAGATTAAACACAAAAAGGCTAGTGTTTAATTCACTCAATGTTGGCTCTGATACCGACCTGTCACACCCCGATATTTCCACGTATTACCGGTGGGCCCGGTAGGGGGTATCGTGACGTAGTTGATATCATCATAGTCAATTAATCACAGTTTAATACACAGCGGAAGTCTAAAAGTAATTTATACAAACCGATTTGAAAGTATAATAAAATGTTACACAACGGTTGTAAGTGGATCCACAGACGGATCAAAACAAAAGAAGTAATGTTCAACAGACTTAAAGTGATAAAAGCTTGCAAGACTCTTTATTTAATCACTCAGGAGTTCCAGCCCATTACGCTTAGTACCTGCACTTAACCTTTTTGAAAAATACACCAGTTTACACTGGTAAATACAATTAACTGACTCTTTTGAACATATTTAAGAAAATTGATTTAAATGCACAAGGCACATATATTCTTTTATAACTTGGGACAATTATTTAAAAATAATCTTGTATACAGATTTATATGTTTGTCGTCCATTCAGTAGCCCGGGTTAGAAGTACCGGGTTAAAGGTTAATAGACACACCACAAGTATAGGCCCACAAGAGAGTGAGATACCGTTTATACATACGCAACTGTCAGGTGTATGCCTACACCCCATGCTTAAGCCATGGCCATTTCTAATGAATGAGCCGAGGATATCCAGGACATGGTCATTAACCCCCCAAAGGCATTGCATCAAATAAAACAGATTAAAACGGGTTATGTAAATTTATTAATCACAATCCGATTTAAATAATTTCATACCCGACCAAGCGGTATTATTATAATACCGTATCCCAAGCCTGTATAACGGAAAATAAGTTAAAAGTATTTACCTGATCTGGAACGAAGGTTTTAATAACCTATTAGAATCCTAACAGGACTTATTTAAGTTATAACTTAGACTGGTTAGTTTTAAAGAGAGATTTACGGTTCAAAACGCAAGATTAAGCGAAGACCGGATTAGAATGTGATTTAGAGTATGAAGACTTGTATAAAATGGGTAGACTAAAAACATTCGGGATTTTGAAGTAAAAATGAGAAGGTTTGATACCCGTTTCGATTATTTTATGCAAACTAGTTACATAAACCGTACCGAACGCGAATATGCATAACGGGTAACCAAATGAGTCATGTACAGGTACCATAAGTTAATATGCTTAAAATATGTTATGATATCAGTAGGATACCTTCCATCATGCCCAAAATAAATTTAAAACCAATTTAAGCCCCGAAAGGGTATTTTGGTCATTTTAAGGTTTATAAAATAGGTTAAATAATAATCTGAGGTTCTGGTCTAAAATAATCAGTAAAAAATATTTATTTTAATAAGTTATATCAGTAAGATATCATATATATGTGAAACCTATCTTTTATGGCAAAACTATGCACCGTAGGGGCATTTTGGTCATTTCACATATGCTATAAGGGTCAAATTTGGAAATCTGAGTTCAAAACTTTTACTTACTGTTAAAGTATAAAATTTTACTTATAATATCAGTAGGTAATAATTCTTAGGTGTCAAATATAGTTTTAACCCATACTATGCGTTTAAAAAGCGTAAAAGTCGGTATTTGACGATTTTCGGGTTATTTAAGGAAATCTGAGATTTTAATCAGTTTCTAAAGCTTAAAATATTTTATTTAACATATAAAATCAGTAGGAAAAGATTTGGTGTCAAAATGTTATGTGAAACTCATTTTATCAAAGAAAAGGGCAATTTTGTCAATACTGAATTTACAATAGAACTCTATAATATTATCAGTATAAAATTTTATAAAATTTCCAAAAATACCTAAATATTATATTATATCAGTGGGTAGAAAGTTTGGTGCCAAAATTTGGGTTTAAATATGATTTATACTAAAAATGCCATTTAATTAATAAAAAGCTTTCATTTTACGATATCGCGCATAACTTCTATTTTAGACCATAAACTGATGTCAAATTTTTAGGACATACTTAAATATCAGTAATAAAGGTTTTTATCCTCTCACATTTTGAAAAATTTCGTTTTAATGCTAAAAGGGCATAATGGTCCATTTTAAGCATTTTACGAGAACATGCATATGAACTAGGATTTCTATGGAACCAAGTTGTATAACCTCAGAGGGTTATACTAACCTATAATATGGTCCTAAAGGAACCCTAAGGCATATGTAAACTAAGATAAATCGGGTCAGAACTGAATGTCAAAGCAATAGTCTACTTTTGCGACTTTCGGTTGCGAACCGAGCCTAAACTCAGAATTGTCGGGTTGAACATGCCTAGACATGTTCTTATTTATTTACCAAGTTATTTAAGTGTTAAAACATGTTTCATAACCTCAGTTATGAATTAATTTGTAAAAACTGACCCGTTTGACTTTTTATTAATAAGTTTGACCCGACAATTGACTGAGATAACGTGATAATTTGAAGGTGCCCTTTTAAGGGTTTAATACCTACATAATTACCAACACATAGCCACTTTCAATTCGAATAATGGCTGGACCGTTTGTGATTAATCGCTAAGTCAAAGCTTAATTACACTAACTTTGACTTTCGGTCATTACACTAATGAAAACTTAATTACAGAGGCTAAGTACACTTACAAGAGTCCTTAGCACGAAGTTTAAACTAGAGAAAGCTTCCTTTAGCTCCAGGAGGCTTCAGAGAGTGAGTTTTGAATGAAAATTCAAATGTCCAAGTTCTAAGTGATCAAAATGGGGGCTATTTATAGGAGATTTGAGTTTGCTAAGATCATTACACCTGTTTAGGTAGGCTCCCAGATGTTTACAGGTGTTGTGGTGGCAGAAGAAACCATCAAACAAGCCCCTAGAATCGAAAATTTGCATGCAAAGGCGATGGAATAGGCTGAACCTGCAGCTGTGCAGGTTTTTTTTTGTCGCTGACACCTTTGTCGTAGGCCGCGTAGACTGCAAAGGATGTCTACGCGCCCCACGAGGCTCTCTTCAAACGGTTAAAAACTTTCATTTATTGCAGTTTCAGTCCCGGGTCCATTCTTAATTTAAATAACTTTCGTTTATTGCAAATAACATCGTTAAGCTCCCGTTTAGATAAGAGATCACCCGAAAAGTCTTAAATTCATACGTTGACGCTTTTACCCCTTTATTACGAAAGTTGACGTATTCAATATCAAATGATAACGAAACCTTGTGAATTTCTCGTCACTTATTCTTGAGAGTATGATTAATCGTTACAAAGTCTCGGGTTCGTTAAAAGGTCACTCAGAGGTATCATTTAACATGTTGACACTTTTAACCCATATGCTTCGTAAAATTCTCAATTTAAACACAACCGACTTTCTATGTCCGACAATTTATTCATTAAAGAATACGAACATTGTGTGAGGTCAATCAGAGGCACAAGATTGGCATGTTGACACTTTGGATCCTTTTACTTACATATTTACATTTTTTGACAATTTAAGTCCCTCGGAAATCATTTCATTACACGTCTAAGTCCATGACACGTGTCCTTATTACATTGGGCATGATTTTGCGAGGTGTTACACCAAATCTGGATCGTACTATCACTGAGATCCTCACATGTGTTCTTTCCGCCAACCCATATGTCATGACCTTACGAAGTCTCGCGGAACTAGGGCCCTTGGACAGTTACAGGGTCACCTTAAATGCATTAGTTGAATTTGACCAACGTGTCTACAACCGCCCAACCACATCCGAGGTAGCTGGTATTTGGGTAGAAGGTAACAATGATATCACCTCATACAAAAGAAGCATCATCGTCTACGGGAGGTCCGCACAGTCGCAGACTAATCAGCCGTACTTCAGTTGCTACGATCCCCTCTCATATCCTTTATTTTTTTCCAAATGGTGAGGCGGGATGGCATAGTGGAATTCCACACAACGGAGTCGAAGCCAACACTCCTCATAACGATCACGAAACCAATGACGATAACACAGAAGGTACAAACATATCCCACCCTACTTACACACACGCATACACGTTTAGAACTACAATACATGTACTATCTTATAATGTTTACTAAGTTGTTGATTTCCAAAATTTCTTAGAGGCACCGACACGCGGCAATAGAAAAACCGTTAGTATGCGAGAGTACTACTGCTACAAGTTTCAAATCCGCCCAACACAAAATATTCTTCTCCATGGTGGCAGATTGCTACAACAGTTTGTGGTTGACACATACATCAAACTGGAGACGGCACGCTTGCAATTTTGCCAACACAACCAATCTAAAATAGGGCAGATTTGTATCAAGGCATTGTTGAATGCATCAATGCGGGGGATGCTCAACCAAAAAGAATAGGAAGACGAATCGTGCTTCCTGCATCTTTCATCGGTGGGCCCTGCGACATGCGACGCCGATTCCTAGACGCAATGGCATTAGTCCAGGACGACGACAAACCGGTTTTCTTCCTAACAATGACATGCAACCCAAACTGGCCAGAGATATGCACTAACTTATACCCTGGACAGGCTACACAGGACCGACCGGATCTTGTTTCGCGAGTTTTCCGGGCTAAATTAGAGGCACTCAAAGAGCAACTCTTAAAAAAACATGTCCTCGGCGAGGTGAAGTCTTATGTCTACGTCATCGAGTTCCAAAAACGTGGTTTGCCACATGCCCATTTCCTTCTCATAATGTACCCACAACACAAAGTCAGTAACCCCGACCAGTATGATCAATTTGTTTCAACCGAAATCCTTTATGTAGAAAGGTTTCCTCAATTGCACGCAGTTGTCGTAAAACACATGATTCATGGACCCTGCGACCCTCTACGAAAAAACAGTCCCTGCATACAAGGAGATCCCAAAATATGTCACTTCCGTTATCCAAGACAATTCAACGAACAAACGAGACAAGGAGAAGACGCATATCCATTGTACCGCCGACGCAACAACGGGATTACGGTGGACGTTCGTGGAAAAACACTTGACAATAGATGGGTGGTCCCATATAACCCAACCCTGTTGATGTTATTCAATTGCCCCATAAATATCGAGCTTTGCTCTAGTATAAAATCAGTGAAATATCTCTTTAAATATATTTATAAAGGTCATGACAAACAAGTCATCCAAGTAGAACCAGATGCCGAGAACATAATCATCGATGAAATCAGACGGTGCCAAGACGCGCGCTATGTTTCACCCCCTGAGGCAATGTGGCGGATTTTTTTCATTTAGCCTCTCTCTGATCTACCCCGTTGTTTTAACATTAACGCTACCCTCCCACAAAACCACATGGTCACATTTACTGTCACACCCTGACTTTTGCGGAAGCGAGATTACGGTGTGACTTTCTTAATACCATTGCATTCAACCATAACAACAACTATATGATTAAAACCATAGATGTTCATCCATTAATTAAGTTTAAAACATAACAACATTGTTTTAAATCGTAAACTTCAAATACAAGTTTTACAAACCATACGAATTGTTTTAAGAGTTCACTAAGGACTCATCAAACGACGTTAAATAAAACCAAGGTTTGGAAGATGTGTCTCGTTCAGGAATAAGACACCCAACCCAAACCTCAAAACCATGGATGACATCTTTATTCACAACGCAGCATGAAACTTCCAACGCCCGCCAGATCCACTTACTAATTCCCTGAAATACATGTATTTTGAAAACATCAATAAAAGTTGAGCGAGTTCGTGTGTTTGTTTGTGTGTATGTATAAACCTTTGAAAATCCTTGTATGTATGTATGTAAGTTTTTAAATCCCGGTATGAAAGTAACAAGGAAAAACAGATCACCAATGGTTTGTAAGGCCATTGATATGTGTGACGTGATGCAGGAAGCTCAAACCTAGTAAATTTCGCATCGGGCTTCCGGTTGTAAGACATAGTCTACCCATGGGCCAACCCTGGTCCAACATGGGCGGGGCTCGCTACACCCAAATAGATCTATCACTCATGTCCCTCGGTCCTACAACGAGGATTGATGGCCTTAAGCGTTATGCCCACCACTCACATGATGTAAATGTACCCTTCCTTAGCTAACCATACCAAATAATAATGTTTGTAAACAGTTGTAACATGTACTTCACCCCTGAAGTTATAAAACTGAAAACAGTTAGAGAAAAGGGGGAACACGAAACTCACAGTCTTGCGTCTTCAACAATCGTAACTCGAACTTCTCCGGTGAACACGACTACCTACAACGTACTAATGTCTATTAGACGAACGGGTCGTGCCTTGATTTAGTGTTTACGTTTCTGAGTTACGTTTCTTTTATGCCTTTGTTATTATTCCAAGTTATATAATTATTGTCAAAATAATTAATATTTTAACTTGAATTATATTTATTAAATTTTGGAATAATTGTTAAACAATATATATTAACTTAATACTTCCCAAGTATTAATACTTGTATTTCCTTCCCAAGGATGGGGTATCTTATACATGTGTATTCGTATTCTTGTATTTGTATATTTTTTCCATGTTTTGGTGTCGTATTCCGGTGAGTATTTATACGTGCGAGGATACGTATTTTATTGTGTCCATTAAGTATCCATACACTCAAATTTATTTTATACTTTCCGGAATATTATTTATAATAAAAGTCCACCAATATATATATTTCCAAAATAATATATTTTCAAGCCCAACTTAGAAAATATATATAAACTTATCTTTATCCAAAAATAATGTATTTCAAGTTTACTCAAGAAAATATATATTTTTTTCCAAAAATAATATATCTTTTAATAATTCCAAGGAAAATATATATATATTTATATTTGTCAAAAATTCTCTATTTTTCCCTTGTCAAAATATGATATACTCTTGTGATAATCATAAAAATTATACTTTCGTTTCCTTGTGTCCAAAATATTATTTACCAAAATATACTTGCGAATTAAGTTCCGGAATATTTTGTAAGTTACATTTCTTGTTCGGTTTCGCCAATATTTTGTGTGTAACTTATATACTTATTCCTTGGGATTTTGGTAATATTTTGGATGGTAATCCTTGGTATTTTGATGTGTTATATTATTTCAAGTCCTAAAATAATATAACTATTACACAAAGTATACAAATAATCACACATGTGTGTCTTCATTGTATATATATATTCTAAATATATATTTAACCACTTTTATTTATAAAAACCAACCTCCAATACTTATATCCTTGTAACAAAAATTATGGCAAAGTTTATATGGAAATCTCATGGTTAAAACACACTTGTAAATATTTGTTTAAAACATTTTTTTAAGTGTTAATATTTTTAGAAAATTTTGCCATAGTTTCCCCTAAAAACGGAGGTTTCCATGCTTTCAAGCATATTATTTTCTTTTGTAAAAATCATCACAATCAATTTACAATCAACTCGAAACAACTTACACTTACCAATTTGCCAAAACCATGCTTAATCTACCACTTCATGAACTTGAAAGTTTATGAAAATTTGTAGTAACTTGGTAGTGTGTTTAGTGAGTTTAGTTACCCTTTAAAGTGTGGTTGTTTATATAAAAACATCATTCTTGAAGAATTTAAATGTTTACAACTTGTAATCTTGTTTTACAAAAATGTTTCTTCATGAAATCTTCTTGTTACACAAGTGTTTCTACACTTGTTTAATCACCAAATATAGTGTTTGTTTATGTAAGAACCAAGATTATATGAAACTTATGCTTTTAACTTGGTTTCTTTGAAATCCTTCATAAATATTTAGATCCATATGATCAACAACTCACTTTAATCATGGTTTTTCAAGAAAACATTATTTCCTTCAAGTTCATGCTTTAAGTGTGGATGATCCATCATCCTTCAACAATTTATACTTTCACATCTTGCTAAACTATGTTTTTAATCATGATCTAGCAAGCCCTTATGATGATTAACATCACTTCTACAAACAATCAAAGATCAACAAGCATAACAACTTATATTCATGAAGATATCTTTACTAAACAAGCTTATATTCATGTTTACTTCATAAGATTCTTTAGTGTTCTTGATATTTTTTATCATGATTCATCATTAACCACTTAAAATAGATGTAATATAGAGTGTACAAGGATCTTACCACTAGCACAAGGCTAGGGATGATTCAAGAGTAGAAATCAAGAGGATAAAAGCAAATAGAGAAGGTCCTTCAAGATCCAAAGCCACCAAGCTCCTTAATCTTGCTTCTAGCACCCTTGTATGATCTTAGAATGGATGAAGATTGAACAAAAATGGTGGATGTGTGTGGATGAGGGTTCGGCCGAGAGTGAGAGCAAGAGGAAGAGGAAGATGAGTGTGAAGTGTGTTAAAGGTTATGAGCTCTAGATCTTGCATGTTCTCTTTATAACCATGTTCTCCAATTAACTCATGTGTAATATGTTACAAAAATTAAGCACAAGATCTAGTTTAATATAGAAATAAAATCTTGAAGGCATGGGGCCAATCATGGCCTTCCCATAGGTGAGGGGGGGGGGGTCTAGGTGTAGGTTTAACCCTTTAGTTACTTAATAGTTCAATCTTAAGTATTCGTTACGTGTTTCAGTTATTAGATATTTTTAGGAGGTGTTATGATGTTCGGGGATCATAACTAGCTTGGAAACATTAAAATAGTGCTTCTAGTGTAAATTTGGTGTTTCGGGTAGTGTCCGGTTATTCGGTTGGATACTGATTCGTTAAAGTGCTAAACTTACAGTTTAGTGTTCTTTATGTACCCTTTAGTGACACTTTTAATTCCCGACACTTAGGAAAGCATTCAGGACCATTTTATCATGTTTCTGCTTAATATTAATGTGTTAAAATGCTGAATTTTGCTGAATTCAGCACTTTGGGTGAGTTTTAGGCACTTTCCGGCACTTAAACTATCACTACGAAGGCAGTTTTGTGGTCCTTACTTCCCTACACTCTATACTAGTGTAGTACTTGGTTTCTGGGTCATTCTGTGTCTCAACACACTGTCTGTCTATGTATTGAACTCTGTCAGCATATTCCTGATTTATCAGATAACTGTGCTAACTGTGCTTTGTGCATCATTCAAAGCAATATAGCTTTCATGCAATTTTGATATGACATTAAATAATGTATGATGCACATGTATGTGTATGGCAGTAATCAGAAAGCAGTTAATTTGAAATTTCAGCACAGTCATTAAGCACTAATCAAGATTAATTAATTGTACGGATACCTGGATTTTTTAAAGATGTCACATTTACTGAGCATTCTAACATGTCAGAAATTGTAGATAGGGAAAGGGGTAAAAAAACCATGCTCACTGCATTTTTCGAGAAAAATAGGCTCGACCCAGCAGCAAGGGACCATTTGTACAAAGATTTCCCAAAACACTACACATGGAGTAAAAGTTCGTGCTGTTGGAACCGTAGAATTCACAAAGGACGGAAAGGTCGTATCGTTTCCGCAAACCCGGCAGAAGGGGAACGATACTACTTACGCCTCCTCTTGACAAATATCAGAGGGCCTACTTCCTTTGTACATATTCGCACGGTCAATGATGTTGTTCATCCTACATTTCGCAAAACTGCACAGCAACTAGGACTATGAAAATGACGACATCTTATCGCAATGCCTGGAAGAAGCGGTTATATTTCAGTTCCCCAATGCACTTCGCAGGTTGTTTGCAACCATATTGATATTCTGTGAACCTGGCGATGTTCGAAAGCTATGGACCGACCATTTTGATGCCCTTTCAGAAGATCATCGCCTACTTTTCAAAACATCGAACACATCAACAATCTGGTCCTAGCTGAAATCGAAACCAACCTATAATCAATGGGTAAAACTTTGAATGACTTCGACCTCCCACGCATATCACAACAACATCACACCCAAAACGTAACATACCATGATATACAAGAGGAGTACAATATAGTTGTTGACCCCGTCCACTTAGATGCGAAGCACTCCCTTAACTGCGACCAAAAAAAGGCCTTCGATGAAATCATGAGACATGTCAATCACGTTCTACCAGGCGTCTTCTTCATAGATGGCCCAGGTGGAACAGGGAAAACATTCCTATACAAAGCATTACTCGCAGAAGTTCGATCACATGGCCACATTGCACTCGCGACCGCTTCTTCAGGCGCTGCAGCAAACAACATGCCAGGTAGGAGAACAGCACACTCAAGATTCAAGATCCCAACTAAACTAGACAACAACTCGATGTGTGGCATAGTAAAACAAGGTGCACGTGCACAACTTATCAGGTTAGCAAAACTAATCATCTGGGATGAAGCATCT
Source organism: Helianthus tuberosus (assembly GCA_030545235.1). NCBI lineage: Eukaryota > Viridiplantae > Streptophyta > Magnoliopsida > Asterales > Asteraceae > Helianthus > Helianthus tuberosus. The sequence goes on from JARYGA010043104.1 coordinate 15,291, forward strand.
ATGGCGACACGACAGTCTATTGAAGCCGTTGACAGGACCTTCCAAGACATAACAGGCGTTAACCTCCCATTCGGAGGAAAGATAATGGCAATGGGAGGTGATTTTAGGCAAGTCCTACCAGTAATTAGACGAGGCACACGAGCGCAAATCGTAGACGCCAGCCTACGCATGTCACCTCTTTGGTCCTTAACTAAGAAAATATGCCTCTCCATAAACATGAGAGCGCGTACTGATTCGTGGTTCTCGGAATTCCTTTTACGAGTCGGCAGTGTGGAATTGAGGAGACCATAGATGGAAACCAAATCCGCATCCCCGACGACATGACAATCCCATTCACCACAAAGGAAAACTCCATCAAACAACTCATTCAAGCCATTTTCCCATCCCTCAACGCAAATTCCCAGTCCCCCGATTACATAACCTCTATAGCCATTTTAACAACGAGAAACGAGAGTGTCGACGAGATTAACAACCACTTAGTTGACATTTTCCAGGGAGAGGACAAACACTACTATAGTTTCGATGAGGTTGATGATGACCAACACCATTTGTACCCGATTGAGTTCCTAAACTCACTAACAGTAAGTGGCATCCCCCCACACAAACTACGCCTAAAAATTGGATGCCCAATTATATTGTTACGAAACATCGACCCGTCAAATGGCCTATGCAATGGCACCAGACTAATATGTAAATGGTTTGAGCGAAGTGTTATTGATGCGGAAATAGCGGTTGGAGAACATAAGGGCAAACGGCTCTTCCTACCAAGAATACCCCTCACTCCCTCTGAAGACGGTATGTTTCCATTCAAACTAAAAAGAAAACAGTTCCCAGTCCGGCTTAGCTTCTCCATGACGATAAATAAAGCGCAAGGGCAAACCATTCCCTACGTCGGTGTTTACCTCCCCGAACCTGTATTCTCACATGGCCAACTTTATATGGCGTTGTCAAGATGCACAACAAGGCAGAACACAAAGGTATTAGTGCATCCAACCAAAAGCCATAACAAAACGGGGTTTTCACCTCAAATGTCGTGTACCAAGAGGTTTTACGCGACTAAAAACAAAGGTACATCACTTCAACCTCACATATACCATCATTTGCTACTCTTATCCATAACATTTGATTTTATTTCCGCAACATAAAAACATTCTTCATTTATTGCAAACCATACAATTCTAACCTCATGTCCCATATACTACAAATCTTGCAATTCACCAAGGGAGGAGACAACATGTACACCAAAATATACCTTAGCTACTAATTCAACATCCAAGCTACATTTCCTCCGGTGTATTTACAAGCAATTTCCTTTTGGTAATAAATATAGCATTGTTACTTTTCAGCACGCTACATTTGTTTTCTGGATCACTATTACAATGCACACATAGAAGGGAAGAAACTAAGAATAATCCAAATTGTTAGTGTTCAAATCTTTCAAATAAACAAATCATATGCGTAGTGTCTACAATACGTATCAACAAAAATTAGGATCCCGCCGCATAACGCGGGTTTCCCACTAGTATATTATAAATAGAAAAATGTTTTGTATGATATAATAATGTATTCATAACTAATTCAATGTACCACCAAAGTTGATCAGGCTTGCCCCCAAACCAATGCCAAAATTCCAACCGACCTTTAGATTGATAAGTGATTACCGATATGTTGTGCCAAAAAGCAAATCGATTACTTTTTCAAGTAGTAAATTTTCAAATTTTAAAGTGGATTTGTTAGAATTTTAGATTTAATTTAATGTTGTCCAAAGACAATTTAACTTTAAACACTATTAAGATTTTGTCATGTATTAATATTTTCTCGATATTAATAAAACTTTTATGTGTATACTAAAAACAATTGATAATTTTCCTAATTCATTTTATTGTATAAACGAATCAAATTGAATACGTTTCACATTTAAGGTAGAGATGTGTGTAAATCATTGATACAGATTTAAGCAGTAAAACCGAAACAATCTAATTATATACTGTAAATTAGCAACAAAATGTTGCTTTATGGAGTTATACCTTATATATGGGGATTATTAAAAAATGATTTTTCATTTCTAGCCCGATGTTTTTCTTCTTTTGCAATTTAACCCTAATACTTTCAATTTTCATCTTTGGCCCCTCATAAGTTTCATATTTCACAAATTATTCGTTTCACGTATCGTTTTAAATTTTGCAAGTTAACACGCCACAACATGTGTGTAGGGTTCACCTTTTTTGGCATATTGCGTTCCCATTTGATAGGTTCGTGGCAACACATTTATTTTTCCCCGTTCGACTTAGTTATTATTTTCTACGTTTTACGTTTTGGTCTAATTTCTTCGCATTAACACACAAAAAGGGGCGTGCGTGGTTCAACGATTTTACGTCTGCTTTTCGTTCGGTGTTATTTTTTCTTTTTTGTTTATTTTATTTTTACGAACTTTTCCAATGTTGGGGCCGTTGACAATGGTGTGCATTGGTGCTACTTGGAACGGTTTTACGAATCTTTTTAACCTATTAAGTTTTTTGCCTATAATTTGTTTCGAGTTTACCCCTATACTACCTTTATTTAAAAATGTGTCAGTATAAATATGATTTCCTCTATGTTTCGACGTAAACTTTTTTTGGAAAACGAGTCAAGTCAAATATAATATTTTTTCATTCCAAAAACCATTTTTTACGTGCATATTTTTATGTACTATAAATTTGAGTTGGTCTACGTTTCGATTTGAGAGATAAGTCAGGACAAATATAATATGTATTCGTGATTATTTTATGTATGTTTCGTAAATTTTGTTTCGAACTGCACGGAGTTAAATTATAGTTTCTTTTCTATGTATTAGTCGGGTCACATATAAATTTGATTTACTTTACGTTTTGATCCAATCACAATGCTTATATAAGTTACTTCAGGTTAAATCCAATACGTTAAAATGCGTGTTTCCATATTGTTAACGCATCACACAACGTTTGGACTAATCCATTCGATGTTTACAATGTTCCCGCGCCGCAACACGCGCGGGTCTTATTGCTAGTTAGTTTTAAAAACTTAACTAGATTGGTAACAACCCTAGTTACACATCATTCAATTTCATAAAAACCAACCGAACCAGATTGCAAATTCTTTGTTACGGTTAAGATATATTTTTCTAAGTATTATGTTTAACAAAAATTAATTTTGTTTAGTTTTGAGTTCCTATATGATAATTATCGAGTGAAAATTTCCTTTCTATACCTACTTGTATTGTTGTGGTGGTAAGGTTGCTCACATTTATAGGGATTAATTGAGGGTTCAATTACTGGAAGATGCAAACTTAAGAGTAGTTACAACTATGTTAGTTTGTTGTTTATAGTAGGGATGATAATGAGTTGGGTATGGCTAATTCCAGTCCCATACCTGATTCTAAAATCTTGTTTCATACCCGATCAATTACTCGTCAGGTATCAGGTATGCTCATCAGTATTTTTAAAAATACCACTTGGATTTTCATGTGTGTATATATATATTACTTTTCTTTATAATTTTATGTTTCTAAAATTTCTATAATATATTAAATTATGAAAAATATCCTACATATCTTCATCACCATAAAAATATTTAAAATATTAAAATATGTAAACATGTTATAACATATGTATTTGTATAAATTATTTTATGTTTTTTAATTAAGATGTTAACCATAAAGTACCTATAAAATAACTTTCTCAAATTCGGGAAGCCATCCCGAATGATAACCTAGTGTGTGTGTGTGTATATATATATATATATATATATTTCCATTATAATTTTACGTTTCTAAAATCTCTATATAATATATTAAATTATGAAAGATACCATACATATCTTCATACCATAAAAATATTAAAAAATGTAAATATATTATAATATTAATCTCAAAAAATAATTTTGTATTTCGTAGTTTATAAATATAAATAATGTAATCAAAATATATATTCTAAAAGAAAAGTTTATTTTTCAAACTTCACTAAAAAGTAAAAAATAAAAGTTAAAGTTTTGAGTATATGTTTCGGGTATACGGTTTAGGTAAACGGATATGCATTTTCAGGTAATCTGATCAGTTATCACCTAATCTTATACCCACAAAATATTTTTTCTTAATCTTATACCCAACAGACCCATTCTCAGTACTTCGGGTTCAAGTATTCCCGTCACTCATAACGAGTTTAGTTATCTCCAATTCAAAGGAAAAATAGAAAAAAAAGGGGTACTTGCCTTGAAGGAGTGAGATATAAATTAATAGATCATATGAACAAAGGACATTTGTATAGACTAGAAAATAACCTTTCTGATGGAGAAACCTCTATCCTTGATTTCTTGATGCATCGTTTTCACATTTGCCCACAAGACAACATCATTACATTTACCCACAAAACCCAATGCCCAAAGGTCCAGCCCCCCATCACCCCACACCTTGTTCTTTTTCCACATATATAAATCAATTCGTCATAAATAAATTATTCGTATATTTTATACTCATTAATCAGGTGGTAGACTGATAGTACATTGACAAATACAAAGCCTTTAAAAACACCTAGATTAGGAAGGGAAAAATCTTCTATGCAAGTCCCATAGACAATCTGGAATTAAAGAATTAGCCCTTAAAAAAAGTATATTTTATACTTGCAAAATTATAATACTTTAGGCCACATGTAAATATGTAACACTCAAGTTAGAGGAAAAAAGAGAGGGTCAAATAGGCATGAAGGAGGTTGAGTGGTGATGAATTTTTATTTTTATTTTTAACTAGATGGAAGTACCTCCGCGTTGCGGTGGGAGTACAACCGTACCAACAACATTAATAAAACACTATCACCAACGACAAACAACATTGTAAAAGAAAACGTAAAAACGTTAGAGCACGCACGTCCGTAACATGTAGAAAATGACGCATTAATAAAAGTTATACATCATAATCATGCACGTACCTTAAGTATAAGAGAAGTTACAACTATTTTGAGAAAAGTTAGAAACATTTTGTAGTACATTTTGTTACTATATATTATATACTAAGCCCCGTGTTGGAGTGGGGAACATAAAAATGTGCCAAGTTGCGCCAATGCTATACTACCGCCAATGACCACCAACACCGGAAAAACTCGTAAAACAAAATAAATAAAAATGGAAAAAGTAACAGGGCGAAACGTAGACGTAAAATCATTAAACCATACACACCCATTACAGCATGTTAATACGAAGAAATTAGACCGAAACGTTAACATAGAAAAGAATAACGAAGTCGATATAGGACCTGCGAGTTGCGACGAACCTATCATATGAGAAAATAGACATAAAAACATTGAACCACATACGCACCTTATGTCGTGTATGGACACGAATAAATAAAAAAAATAATGTGTATTACAAAAATAAATACATGATTTAAATGAGGACGTGGGAGAAACTTTGAAAACGCTTAACAACTGGATGTGCGGGGAGTGCATGGTTGTGCATGCTCTTAGCCGGGGGTGTCATCATGTTGATGACCTTGTTAAATTCGTCCCTAGCTCGAGGGGGACCGAGGACTTTATTGTGGGGATTCCCAAACCACAAGCTTCGGGAGGGGGGGGGGGGGGGCTTCAGGGGAAGGCATTGCCTCTGTCGGTGTGGATGGCTCCCTTCTGGAGCGGGTTTTTTCTCTTCCCATCACGACAGTCAAGAGCATTCCTCCTAGTTGTCGAATGGCGTTCGCGCAAGCTTTAACATCGGCTATGCGGAAGGTGGTAGCTACCCCTGGGTCGGTTGAATATTGGGTTAAGCTACTCTTGTTGCCTCGCTGTACTTTAAAAGTTGTGCGCCCTGCCAATAGGCAGGAACGTCGGTCCGGGAACAGGAAAACGTTACAGTGCTTTAGCATCCAACGGGCTCTTTCTGTCTGGAAAGACGGGGAAGGGATTAGCGAGCTAGTTGCTTCCCTCTTTCAGGATGTAAAGGAGAAAGGGGCGGTAACTGGGTCCGACTGTCGGGAGGGCCGAACCAATGTTAAGCAGTGCCTTCGTAAAGTGGCAGATGGTCATTTCACAGCTGCGGTCAAGGTGTTGTCCTCTTCTGGCGATGCCCCCCTTGGGCCCTCCACTTTGGAGGCCCTCGCGGAGAAACACCCGGTTACGCCCCCTCCGGTTGTGCCGGCAGACACAATCCCTCAGGCACCCTTAACTGTTGATGCAGAGTGCGTTTTGGGGTGCATTAAGTCTTTCCCCAAAGGAACTTCGTGCGGGAGAGATGGGCTCAGGGCGCAACACTTACTGGATAGCTTTTGTGGAGAGGGGTCCTCAACTTCCTCGGGTTTAGTTTTAGCCATCACCGGGGTAGTCAATGTCTTCTTGGGGGGGTTATGCCCCAGGTCTCTTGCTGAGTTCGTTGCCTCCGCTCCTCTGACCCCCTTGCTGAAACCTGATGGGGGGATCCGTCCTATTGCGGTCGGGGCCATTTGGCGTAGGCTGGTCTCCAAGATAGCGATGAAAAAGGTAGGGAAAGAGATGGTTAGGTACCTGGGGGATCATCAATTCGGGGTTGGGACACCAGATGGGGCTGAAGCTATCCTCCATAGCGCGAACAGGTTCCTTAACGCCTTTCACGATGATGGGGCCTTCGCCATGCTTACCGTTGACTTCTCCAATGCTTTCAACCTAGTGGATCGCACAGCTCTTCTGCGGGAGGTTGGGATTCGATGCCCATCTATATTTCCGTGGGTACATTTTCTTTATGGGCAAACCGCTAGGCTTTATGTGGGTAATGACTGTATTGGGTCGTCCACGGGGGTCCAGCAGGGGGATCCTTTGGGGCCTCTATTGTTCGCCCTTGTCTTGCACCCCCTCACACAACGTATACGAGACAGTTGCACCCTCCCCTTCCACGCGTGGTATTTGGATGATGGTACTATTATGGGAAAAACATCTGAGGTAGCAAAGGCTCTGGCTGTCATTCAATCTGAGGGGCCACCTTTGGGGCTCCGGCTTAATATAAAAAAAACAGAGGTATATTGGCCGTCTTGCAATGGAGAAAAATTGGAGGCTAGTTTATTCCCGAAGGAGATTGGAAGACCAACAGGGGGCGTGAGACTCCTTGGGGGAGCTGTGAGCCGAGACCCCAGTTTCATTAGTGCTTTGGCTGCGCGGCGAGCTTCCCGGGCAGTGGTCCTTATGAGTAGCCTTTCGCAACTCCGAGACCCGCAAAGTGAGCTTCTCCTGCTGCGCTCTTGCATGGGTGTCGCCAAGCTCCTTTTTGGTCTGCGAACTTGTCAACCTGTGTTTGTAAAGGAGGCGGTATCCTTATTCGATAAAGGGCTACGTGGGGCTATAGAGGACATTGTGGTGTGTGGGGGTCCGTTTTTTGGGGATTTTCAGTGGCGGGTTGCTTCTCTGCCCTGTAAGATGAGGGGGCTGGGGCTTCTATCGGCCATGGATGTCTCCATTTACGGTTTTGTTGCCTCACGAGCTCAATCGTGGGGGCTGCAAGATCACATCTTGCGCGAGAGTGGGGTTGTTGGAATGGATGGGGATTATGACATGGCTCTGGGGGAGTTGCATAGACACCTCCCGGATTTGGATATTGGCGGTTTCGCTAACAGGGACACCACCCCACCGAAGACCGAGAAGACTTTGGCGAGTGCTCTGTTTTGTCGTATCGCTCAGAATATTGGATCAGATTTCTGTACGACCCCTCGTCAGAACGCCGTCCTAGAATGCTTGCGAGGCCCCCACGCCCAAGATTTTCTATCGGTCGTCCCCATCGAGGGCTTAGGCCAAAAGATGTCAGCCGTTGAATATCGTGCTATCTTAAAATATCGGCTCATGATTCCTATGTTCCCTGATGATGAGCAATGCCCGATTTGTCGGAAAGCTTGCTTAGACCAATTTGGGGAGCATGCTCTGCACTGTAAAGAACTGCCAGGTTTTAAGTATAGGCACGACTGGGTGCGGGATGTCTTGGGGGACATCCTCAAAAGGGCTGGGATCTCAGTGAAGAAAGAAGCCCCCGTAAACTTTTTGACAGATCCGAGGGAAGGAAGATCCACATTGCGCCCCGCGGACGTTTTAGTTTTCGGGTGGGATGCAGGTAAACACGCTTGTGTTGATCTTACCGGGGTTTCCCCCCTTGTAGGCTTTCGGGATACAGGTTTTGTCCCTGGTCAGGCGATTGCAAGGGCGACAGCAAAGAAAATGGACAAACATGCCAAAGCCTGCGAGGATAATCAACATTCCTTTATCCCTTTTGCCTTTGATACCTTTGGCTCGCTAGCCCCAGAAGCCATCAGATTTCTTGAACGGGTCCAACGGGTTGTTCGCAGCAACATTTCGTCTCCTAGAGATCGGGGTTTCGTTTTTACTAGGTTAGGTTTCGCTATTCAAAAGGGGGTAGCGGCGCAGCTTGTTGCCCGCTTACCGGCTATCTTGGTGTAATTTGTTTGGCCTTATATATAAATATATTTTAGATTAAAAAAAATGATTTAAATAAGTAATAAAACTAAAATAAAAATCATAAAATAAATAATAATAAAAATAAAGATAATAATAAAATATAATATGCCATTGAACTACAATCAAACTTTTTTGAAAAACTCATAAAACATAAGTTACAACACAATTATGCTCACAAAACTTGCTAATTGATAGTATGGAAATGTGTTTTATTAATTACTTTTAAACAATTATATAAAATATTTTAAACAATTACTTATCATTGGAAATGTCGATCCAAACACGTGTTAAAAGTTGCTATTGAAGCACATATGTATATGATAGGGATCCTAAGAGAATTTCACCCTATTTAAGAAAATTGAGAAGTATTCTGAACCACACATTTGCTTAAGCTTTTCGTAATACACACACACACACACACACATATATATATATATATAGTTTAAAATTGACTATATACATATGTGTATAATCTTGAATTATAAATATATGTATAAAGTCAATTTTAAACTGTACCAATGTGTATACTACGAAAAACTTAGGGAAAATGTGTGGTATAGAAGCCTAGTGCTTCTCACACGATCCTAACCATATATATATATATATATATATATATATGTGTGTGTGTGTGTGTGTGTGTGTGTGTGTCTCTGTGTGTGTGTATGTGAAAGTGTATTGTACAATTTTGCTTAACGTACGCTGTGAAAATATAACATGCGTGATTAGTTTTATAACATGCGTGATTAGGTTTTTGAGTTTTATAACGTGCGTAATTTCATCTCTTACACATCGTATGTTAAGGAATATTGAACGTTAACCAACCCATATGTGTGTGTGTGTGTGTGTGTGTAGCGGAGTATTCAAATGAGAATAAATTCTTGGTAAGAAGAAAAAAGAAAAAGTTTCAATCAATAAGAATGTTTCATTTTACTTTATTTAATATTTGTATTTATTTTTATTTTAAGGCTATATTGGTAAACTTACATAAATCATTAATTTGTATTCTTCTTCTTTAATAACTAAGTAAATTAAATTTGTAACTCATTTTCAAAATATATACTTTTTTTAAATTAAAAAACAACTTAATTTAAAGTGTAGAATAAATTACAATGTGTGTAAGATAAATTATGAGGTGTATAGGATATTTTTCGAGATGCGTAGGATAAATTTCGACGTTTGTAGGATAAAATTTTATAATTTGTAGGGTATATATGTAGGAAATTTTTTATATGTGTGGGTTTGTAGATTATATGTAGTATAATTAATGATAAGCTGACTAATTAATTAAAGAGAGAAAAATTAGAGAGATAAGTTATAAATGAATTAGTATTTTACGAATATATCCTTTCTTCTTTTTTCTTCTTTCAATAATTTTCTTCTCATTTGATCCTCCCCTTATATATAGAGAAAGGAAGGTTAACGTACATTACGGCTTAACGTACATCTGTAACATCCCAAAAACGGGTTTGGTAATCAAACCACGTTAATAGTAAAGACGGGTAAAATACCGTTAGTGGTAAAAAATAATCCGGTAAATATTAGGACTCAAATAAATAAACCTAATATTAATTAAAAAGGGGAATAAATACTTTGAGAAAACAAAGTATATAAAAAGGCCAAATTAACGGGACTTAAAACATAACGGGTTATAACTTCCCGAACCCGTTAAAGTAACTAGGAGTAATTAACCTAGTTAGTAGCGTGTGATTAAGTAACTAATGGTGAGATATAGCTTCATTTGATCAAAATAAAACATGAGGGACTAATATAGACAAGTGGGAAACTTGTTTTATTAAAACAAAAACAAAAAAAACACAACACACTTGGTGTGTGTGTGCGTGTAATCGCCAGGAGAAGAAAGAAAGGGGTTAAAAACCCTAGTTCAACAAATCCTCCAAATTGAAGCTCAAATCAAGCCCGAATCGTCTGCATGATTACAAATTCGTGATCACCTAGTCGTGGGGATCATAAGGTATGTAAAAATTTGATGATTCGTGAAGTTGCAAAATTTGAGTTAGCATCATAATTCGCGAATTATGTAAGGATTAGAGGAGCTATGGCTAAGTTATTGATGTACACATGCTTAGGAACTAAACCCTAAGTGAAAATCATACATATGATGCTATGACTTGAATGATTTGGTGATTACCTATATGTGTGTTAAATGGGTGGTGTAGAATGATGAAGAACACTAAAAATTTGATTATAAATTGAGTGTTATTTATTTACATTAGGAGAATCTAGATGTTATTATGCATACTAGTTATATTAAACTTGCAAGAATTGTTTAATCTTGGCTAAATAGTTAGTCATGAAACTTGATTTTTTGATTTAGTGAAATTATGCCCACTAGGTGTTTGTTAAAATGCCTAAGCGAAGCTAAAATATTGAAATTCCATGTGAAGTGTACATTTGAATATGTTGATAGATCAATTGACTTTTAGGAAGTCAAACTAACCAATGATTTAATCGAGTGATAAAGTCGACATAAGACCCGTTAGATGGAGTAGTCATAATTGATAATGACTAATCTAACCATCTTATGAATTATGATGATAGTTTGACGCCTAACGAGCTAGGTGGAAGCTTGATGAGTGAACGGGTCAAACGAATCAAGAAGGAGAGGAAAAGCGTAATTTTGATGCAAGGTAAGTATATCTTACACTAGTCATGTATTTTAGAATATCCTTTTGTCGGGTTAATTACGAAAAAGACAATTATGATGTAAGCCATAGTAGGCCAAAAAGTGTTAAGAAATAATTGATAAGTAAAAAAGCTATACGGTATAAACCGAAGCGAGTCTTGTAGACGAGATGGTACTAAATAACATCTCGCATAGATAAACGGTCACTTAGACCAAACGGGTCGAATGGTGAAAATATCACCATTTGAAAATATCGACTAATGAATATTTGTCGAGTTGTGTGTTCACAGGAGTAAATACGGAAGGATAACTTGTATCGCTATTAAGTAGCGAGTATTAAAGCAAGGTATAAAAGAAATTGGTCAATATAATGATCCGAGTCAGGTATCTATAATGATTCAGCTCATTGTTTAGAACTCGAGATTCTATAAGTGTTAGACAAGGTCAAAATGAATATTCGGTTATCTTTTAGGTAAACCGAATAATTTGAGTCATAAACATGGTGTTTTAGAAACATAATGGTTTCTAAACAAAATCATAGTTAAAAGGGTCGGATTTTAAGTCAAACAAGTATTTAAAAGTCCCTCGTAGTAAAAGAAAGACAAAAATTGACCAAAACGCCCTTGTGAGCTAAATCGAGCTAACGACCCTTAAAGGTTGTTTGGAAATGAGTGTTACAAGCAAATAGATACTTAGAATAAGTACAAAAAGCAAAAGAGGTAATTCTTTGGTCAAAAGACTTTATATGTGTCTTTGCCGTAAAATGATAATCCGAGGGGTAAAACTCGGAACATATAAATATCCACATTAAATCCAACGCACATATAGTTGTGGTGGAAGATTACTTGATAAGAAATGTAGGAATAAGATGCTAGAAATGAATGAAAGTGATTTCATGCTTTAAAGTGCTTAAATATCCTTAACGGGTCAAAATAAGCATACGAGCGAAAACGGGTTTAAATTGTGTAATAAACCTGTGATTAGAACCTAATATGGTAGATAACCTTAAATTGAAGAAGTGTAAGGGATATAAGGATCAAACAAATATGTTTGTTTGATAAAATGCATAAACGGGTTAAAAGTCGATAAAAAGGTAACGAGTCGAAGGCTTAGAAGTCTCAAAATTTATTATGTTTGATGTTGGATTTTAATTCCATATGATGGAGAATTAAATTACGGACGCGTAGGAAAAAAAATCGGGTAAAACGGATTAAAAACGAGAGAGTTATGCTCGTTTCCGTGAAATCGGGTCATGTTGGGTATGTACAGCAACAGTTAAGCAACATTCTGTGAAAAAAGGGGGCTAGGCGTCACGCGACGCCCCCCCTGAACCTGAAAAACATTTAATTTCGTTTGTTTGACCCATATAACTTGTTTAAACTTGTTATTTAACTATCAAAACTAACTTTTAAGTTGGTTTTGATCATAGGTGATTACCAAGAGTGCCCGGATTGAAGATCAAGCTCGAAGAAGAACCGAACACGATAAAGTTAAAAGCTTCCGCGTGGCGTTTCGTCGTATCTTTTAAACGACGAACTCAAATTCTTTATGATGTATATAAACCTTCATTTGTAAAAGATTTTAATTAACCGTATTATTCAAAGTACATGTAGTTATAATTACATGTTCATTTCCGTAAACTATACGAAAACCTTAAAATAATAACAAGGGTGTTACAAGTTGGTAATCAGAGCTCATGGTTAAAAAGTAAAGTGTGTTCGGTTCGAGGCTTGATCGCACATCCGGTAAGTACGTGTATTTTAATGGTTTAGCATGTTAAAGTGTTGTAAACAACACATAGGGTTATCGTGTAATATACGATACCTCAATTAAATAATAGATATAGTTAACAAAATTATGCGCGTTAACACGTATAGTAGAAAAGCCTTGTATTATGATACGGGCATTTAGTAAAGTTGACATTACTAACTTTTATGAATGTTTTAATTGGAGGAAACTCGCATTTGAAGATGATGAGGGTTGAACAAATTACGGATATGATAGAGAAACGGTCTGAAGTATGACAAGAGGAGCATGCTCACCAAGGACTAAATCGTGTAACGACCGCGAGCAAGGTTAATGGCAAGGAACGCCCGTCAGGGCAAACATTACCAGGTGCACGCTTTTAAATGTAAACGCACAAATAGTAATATGCAACAACATGTAGAGAATGATTGTTGCATATGTAAATTAGAAACTTGGAAAAACGAATAGAAAATGTATTCGGGATATTGTTTCCAAGAGAAACAAATAGAGGCATTACTTACATAGGGCGTGATGTGAAAACTATAAAAAGGTCATGCATGTCATGTGTTAATCGCTTACTCTGGCCAAGTAAGTAGTGGCATATAATACCATGAACTTCTTATAGCGGACACATTTATATCCGATGTAGTAAGGACGGGGTGAATGGGACAAATTAAAAAGTACCCAAATGAAACAAATGAACAAAATAGTAGATAATAATGTAAACGCACATCCGGGTGACGGAAGCGTATTACATTAGGATAATGAGCGCGAGAGAAGGGACAAGGATTAATGTAAATGATGATATAAATGAATGATCAAAAGAAAATTCACGAAAATAAGTCATCTTGGACGAAAGGGCCATGGTGAACAATATGGGCAAGTAAAGCCAAAGTATAGATGATCCGCCGGATCATAAAAACAAAGGTGTTGCCCACACGAAAAAGATAATCAAGGTTGTTAACTTTAGTCGTAGTAAAGCAAGGATAACTATGATAATCGTCACTCATAATTAATAAGGCCGTCAATGGTGGTAACACGTGGCAAAAGGATGTCTATTCATTTGGGTTTCATAGTTTACTTAACTAATATGAGTTTGCTTCCTATAATTGGCCTATATATATAGGGTAAGGTTCATGCGAGAACCAATGTGAACAGAAAAAAGTAAACCCACCCCACCACAACCCAAAAACCTAAACACCCCCCCCCCCCACACACACACACACAAAAACCTAAACCCCCACCCACCCCACCCAAGCTAAAATTTAAAAACTAAACACTAAAGCTAAACCCCACAACTAACTGCTAAAAAAGTTTTTTTAATTAAATCGCAACTTTAAGAGGAGCCATACCATTTTTCTATTCTTATCTTAGATGAGGAAAAAACTAATTATGATCTTAACCTGATTAAAAATTGCAAATGCGATCAAGTTCTTCACAACTGAACTGATCACCGATCATCACCGTCTTCCCAAATAGTACCCTCCCCCCAGATACCGTTGACTCAACCTACCCCATTACTGTACAACCCCTCACAACCCCTGCTGTTGGATTGTTTCCGCTGAAAATCTCTGCTGAAACTTATAACAAATCATGCATGGCAAAAATCAGTATACATCCCCCATTACACCTCCATCTACCTATGTATTTCTTCACCTGATATATCCATGGAAGAATACACATACAAGCCTAGTATCACTTAATTTAAATCCCATGCAAGACTTGATTGCATTTACACACTACCCGCAAATACTAGGCTAACTTGTTCCTTTACTCACTGCAATCGGTCGCACCAAAATTGTTGAAAACTCACCAAACCCTTTTTGTCTTCTTCTTTTTTCTTTTGACCTGTCTTTGCTTGCCAACTCCTTTTGTTGACTCCTTCTCACTCTCAGTTTACAAGCTTTGATATCAATTGTTGGAAAATTTTGCTCCAATCACATACAAACAATCAGGCTTTGTGGGAAAACATTTCCATGGCTCTTTTAGATTAATCAATGAAAGCATTATACTAAACTAAACCCAAACCTACTATTACTTAAACACCAATAAAATAATTAATTAAACCAACTTGGAAACCCATTTAATAAAATCTAATAAATATAAAAAATCATCAATCTTTATCATGAACCCATTTGAATCATCTTGAATATGTTTGAACTCTTTTTTTTACTTTGAAATTATTGGCTCACATATAGTTTAATGCTTAAGATGTGATACATAACAATCTCTTCAATTGTCTTTCTCTATATACATGAGATTATACTTTGAGATGCATCATGTATTATGTATTAGTGGTTATATGATTCTTAACATAAAATTGGTTCCTTAACAACATGCCCCAAAAGATATAAATAAAGGTTCTATTATATGGATACTTAGGTTGTTTTCGTTTCGTTTTAACAAAAAATTTAGGCTGAAGCGTTAACATCAAGGAACAATCAACCAAACTGGTCGGTTTTACCATTTCAACGGTTTAAGTGTAACGCCCTGCGTTTTCATACTTTTCATATTTAGAAAACCATTGCTTGAAATTCTATTTTTGGAAATCTTGCGTTCTTGTAATCGTTCTTTCTTTGTAATCGTTGTACAATCCGAGACTTGGATCATAAATAAAACTCGTATTTTGTTAAATTCATGTTATACATACTCAATGCATACTCATACATTCAATTTCATGAAACAAATGATGCTTATTCGTAATTCTTGGAAACTATGTGCTAAACTTGCAAATATGTGAAACTTATGCATAAAACGTGTTTTGATCGTAAACGATATTTAAATATGACTTTCATACGCTTAACTATACTTGGATTATGCTCCTCATACTTGAATTACCTTTAAACTAGGTTTTTATGGCGAAAATAGTCCCTAAAAGGCCTTAAAACCCTAATTTACAAACTTCAGGGGCCTAAATGAAATTAAATGAAACTTGGTCTCCAGCCCCCCCTTGTCATGGCCCGCGTAAGCTAATCCCATTCCCTATGCGGCCCGCGAGAGACCTGAATCAGAGACCAGCTCATTCAGCTTACGGGATTGGGCCATTTTGGTGTGTTTGTTGCTTCCAATGTGTGTTTCTTGCATTAAAAACTCACAATCACTAACCCCAACTCTTCCCCTATAAATACCACAATAATCCAAGTCCTAAACACTTTATAAACTCCTCTAAATCTCTCTCAAATCACCAAAAACGCAGTTGAAACTTCAAGTTCGGACAGAAGCACTATCCTTCACTAAAGTGAGCATAACTCACTCATTTCTTATCCGTTTTAGCTCATTCTTTTTCCAGAACACTTGGATCGACCTTAGCTTCGATTCCATGGGTATTTCACAGTGAATAAGTCCCTGGAACTCCAGAAAATAGGCTCCAAAGTTCACTGTTTAAATCTGATTTCATTAATCTTTACTAATACTTGTTTAAACTTGAGTCTAACTCACTCAAACCCACGTCCTTATGCTTATAACCACTTCTATGGTTAGTTAAGCTTAAAAACGGGGCTGATACATACAAAATCAGAGGTTAAACCTCATATACTTTCTGTTTTGTTTAGGGTTTTTGACCCACAAGTGATGTTCAAGCTTCAAGCTTGATGAATGTGTGATTGTGGACTAACTTGGGTTGTCCAACATAAAATCCCCACATTACTTGATGATTTCTCATAGTGTAGTCATTTACATTCTTGTATTATTCATAGTTCATGACCTTCCTTGTATGTTTTTACATCAAGTGTAGTGGTGAACACATAAGAGGTGCCTAAATGGAAGCTTGTTCTTCCTACCTCCTACATGATTTTCATGATACTTAGAGGTACCTAAATGAAGATCTTAATCTTCTACCTCATGCTTGACTATTGGACATACTAATATATGATATATAACCTAAATGATATCTATATACATTCGAACCTTTGATGGTGAACTTGTGTTCATTCGTCAAAGTGTTAGGATAACATCATCTAAGGCATAAGACTTGTAAGATTCTAATGGGTATATTACTCATGAAAACATTAACCCTTGAGGTTTCATAGTGTCAAGACAAGTACTTAATGTTACAAGATGATTACTTTTCATATACATATTTTTCATGCACTTTAAACTTCACATCCTTAGACCAAATGTATACGTCTCTTAAAAATCCCTAAACGAACACATTCAACCTTCTAACCTCATCAACTTCGTCACATTGGATAATCGGAAAGCATATGCAAATTTTGTGAGTACACTTGACCCATTTTCCTTTTAATACACTTTGGGTGCAACATGTTTTACTTGTTAAAAATGCACGATTCACAAACATGATTTATTCAATCAATCCTTATACATGCTTTGTTATGCTTAAGTTCATGCTAGAATTCATACTACTTGTTAACTCGCCTTAACAATTATAGCGCTATAGGAGTAGCACACCACCCGACGGGGTTTTGTTAAGTTATATTCTTTACGGCCTCGATATTGTTATATCGAGGGATGCTATTATTAATACTTTACGGTCTCGATGTTGCTACATCGAGGGATGCTATTATACTAGTGGACACTTGGGTTTGACTTTTAGTTATGCATGATAGTTTGACCTTGTATACCAAAATGCTATGTTGGATTGAAAATACTTTTTATACATATGACACGAGTCTAAAACTTGTGTACTCGCCAATACCTTTGTATTGAACTACACTTTTAAAACATGTTGCAGGTTTAGCGATGATGTTGATGATGCATGGAATCTAGTAGGATGCTTAGATACACACTTAAAATTTGTATTCATATTGTATTGTATTTCATTATTCATGTTGTTGTATTTTGCTTCAAATCCTTGTAATTGATTTTTGGAAATGGAATGAAATTATTATTTAAATACTTGCCACAACTATTAGTGTTATGATGTCTCGAGCAATCTATTTCGTCTCACTCCGATGTTTCCGCCATCGGTTGGGGTGTGACATTAAGTTTTGGCGGTTTGAGGCAATCTTTTTTTGAATTTCAAACATTATTTTTATTATAAATTTTAGAGTTAATTACTGTTTTCGTCCATGCGGTTTGTCAAAAATCACTATTTTAGTCTATTAGTTTAAAAATTGTGATTTCAGTCCCTGTGGTTTCACTTTCGTAACCATTTCAGTCCACCTCGTAACCATTTAAGTCCCTGTACTAACAAAATAAATGGATTGAAATGGTTACGAAAGTGAAACCATTGGGACTGAAATGGTTACGAAAGTGAAACCACAGGGACTGAAATCGTAATTTTTAAACTAATGGACTGAAATAGTGATTTTTGACAAACCACAGGGATGAAAACAGTAATTAACTCTAAATTTTAAAACAGAAAAGGTAGTTCATTATTATAATACATGTGCGCGCGCACATACACGTGTGTGTATATATATAATTGAGTAAATTACTTTTTGAGTTTTTGTGTTTTAGTGGTTTTAACCACCTGAGTCTAAAATAAAAAAGTTTAACGCCCTGAGTCCCTAACCATTCATTTTATAACAATTTGAGTCCTCGTATTTTAGTAGTTCTAACAATTTGAGTCCAAAATCAAATGTAAAAGTGTTAAAAAGTTGGACTCAAAATGTTATAAAATGAGTTATTAATTAGGGACTCAGAACGTTAAACTTTTTGATTTTGGACCTAAATGGTTAAAACTATTAAAACATAAGGACTCAAAAAGTAATTTACTCTGTATAATTATAAGCTAAACAGTCTATTAGGTTTATTGGTTGGTCCAAATTTGAAAAGGCTCAATCTATTCGGACACTCTCTGCGCCTATTTGGACACTTTTTGTGTCCTAGATGCCTCGTATAGGGCTATACGAGGCGTCTAGGCACTAAATTCAAGGGGGTCTTCAGAGATGTCAGGCACAAAGTTTAAGAAACCCTAGACGCCTCGTACAGCCCTATACGAGGCGTCTAGGCGTTGGGTTTTTTTTTTTTTGGTTGAAGGAAGGGGTGTTTTGGTGGGTTTTGGTATTGTTTTTTGATAGTTTTTGAAGATGTGTTTTTTTAGCGAAATTTTTTTTGGTTTTAAAAAAAAGTTTTGTTTTTTTGTTTTTTACACTATAAAAAAATCAACTATTTTAAAAATCGGCTCTTTAAATATATTATATCGATTAAATATTATAATGTTTTTAACATTTTACTTTTTTAAATATTATTCTTCCGATTAAAATTTTATCTCGTTCAAATATTGTTTCCGTATTATATTCAGGGGATATATTGTTTCCGTATTATTTTCAAAACATATATTGTTTCCGTATTATATCAATTTAAGACAACAATCATTAAGTAACCGAATAACTGAAAACAAACATAAATATGACATATATAAGATAACTTTTGTACATCCATAACAAAAATATATAAGATAAGTTTGTACATCCATAACAAAAATAAAAACAACAACAGGTCTATGCATCCAAATCCGTACCCGTATCTATAATCCGGATACCCTTGTTACGTCGGATAACTTGGTTGACCAGCATGGTATGAGTCATTTACAGGGGTTGTTTCATTAACAGGGGGATGCGTGTTCAAATCTAGAAACGGTCTGTTTTATTTTCCTTGTATACTAAACACAACCTCCTCTTGCTCATTAGAATCGGGAACGCCAGACTCCTCCAAAATAGACGACCGTATCATCATTAGTAAATAATAAACTAACACAACAAGTAATTAATACATTTAAGCTAATAACTGTTACCGGAACGCTTTCGGGCACCCAGTTGTCGCTAGAATACTGCCCGAAGACATAGTTGTCATCCCAGTATGATGACATTTCAACACTTCGGGATGATAAGAACACAAATGCAAACAACAAGAGTTTCTTTCGAAGAGCTCGTAGAAGAAACAGAATGAAATGAATGTTGAATTCTCGATGGACCAAGAATGCACTGTATGTTGCACTTTATATGAAATATAGACGACTCGTATAGCTCTAGACGCCCCATATTGCTTTATGTCACATGCCAGACACATAGTCAAATCAGTCTCTAAGACGCCTCGTATAGGCCTATACGAGGCGTCTTAGTACCCTCGTATTGGTCCCTCGTACAGGCCTAGACTCTCCGTCTGATGTGACTGATGTGACGTTGTACGAGGTTCAGAAGTTGGTCGGGAAAAGGAACCCTAGACGCCTCGTATAGGCCTATACGAGGCGTCTATTAGGGTGTGGAAATAGGCATTAAGGTGTGTGAATATGTAGACCCTTTGAAAAAGATTTAAACTGTTAAAACATCAAAATCATTAAAACCATTTGTATTTCAAATTTTCTACTTGTTTGGATTTGAATGATTTCGTCAATGTGGGGCTAGCCCACTTGGTAGAGGCATTATCTTTTAAAGGAGACTTTCTAGATTCAAACCTGGACATAGGCAATTAATTTAGGATTATTGGTGTAATAAAGTAGAGCAAGCGTTGTCATTAAAAAAAAATAATTTGATGAGTTTTAGCGGTTTATATACACAACAGATACAGAATTACCATTTCTTTATGCATATACGTAATGTGTCTTTTAAGAGAAGGATAAGAACTGTTGTGAGTGTGGCTCACCATCAAATGAGTTGATGATTATACCTACTACACTTGTCATTTTTTAAGTCGTTTGCTTAATAATTCCTCATTTCCCCCCTTTTAACTTTTTTCCAATTTTTAAAGAAAAATTCAGAAGACATTCATATTAAAAGATAACTAGTAGGTTTTCCCCCGCGCTATGCGGCGGTAACTCAGTTATTATCAGTTCAGTTGGGTTCGTTTCAATACTGACACTCGCTAGTAACTGAAAGAGAAAACTAAAGAAATAAAGTCGTGATATGCTCAAAAGGACATTGACACATCATTTATATCAATCAAAAACCTTAAAAACGAATACTGGTTTCTAATATTGCAGATATCGGTACCGATGTTATTTGGTTGAAATCGATTAGATGCGTCACATATCGAGACTCTATAGTTTACGATAAAAAATACATTTTTAATATTGTTATCGGCACTCGTATAATATACAATACAAAAAATATGTTGTTTTGAATACAAAAAAAGTAAATACACATCGTCGGTTCCGGTTCTATTTGGGTATGATAGCGGCACGATATCCATTTTCATGAAAAACTATACCACAATATTTAAAAAAGTATAGTAACGTAGTTAGATTGAAAAAAACTAACAGGAGCAAGGTATTAAAAATACACTAAATGATAAATAATATTTAATTAAAAAACTCAAAAATATATTTAAAAAAATTCACAACACTGTTAATGGCGAATTTAAATTAATATGTATAATGTTTTTGTAACATCTTTTTATAATTTATTACGTAATAGTGTAATGCCCAAGTTTCAAATTCCACCTCAGAATATATTGTTACATCCACTTTTACAAACGTAGGTAAGCTTTTTTATGTACTTGCACCAATATACCCCCAGCAGTAGTATAATGTTCATGCATATATATTGCTATATATGTATACACTCCTGAGTATTAAAGTCTCATAAAGCTTGATATAGAAGTGAATAAAAGCGAAGGTGGTGAATGCAGATTTAACTCAAGCCGTTGTACATTACACAAGTACACAAATTATCATGGACACAATGAATCAATCATCATGTGTCCCTCCGGGTTTCCGTTTTCATCCTACAGATGAAGAACTTGTTGGTTACTATCTCAGAAAGAAAGTTGCATCTCAGAAGATCGATCTTGATGTTATTAGAGACATTGATCTTTATCGAATTGAGCCATGGGATCTTATAGGTAATTAACTCAAAAGATCGATCTTTTTTTGAATGGCTAAACTTTTTTCCTCCACTAAATTACACTTTCTAAGGATTGAATCTTAGTCATCTACAAGAAGTAATTCCTCTTGACCACTAAAGCAAAGCCTAAGTGGCTCAAAAGATCGATCTTGTTCGATGTTCTTATTCTTAATTGTTTTCTTGTTCCTCCATGAACAACTGAAGGTGGTAAAAAGTGTTGCTATTTTTGGATCCTTTTAAAAGCTATTAATTTTCTTGAATCTAATTAGGGTTGCTTTCTTGTTCCAATTTCAAACCCTAGTATTTTTAAATTTTAATACCTAATTAACTAACCTTTTGTGTATATAAGTATCAAGCAACTCGTTGAGTTGATTGTTTTTCGATCAAAGATCGATATATAGTGATGATATGTTTATTGATTCTAACATAAAAATGTGCTCGTATTCAGAGAGATGTCGGATCGGATATGAGGAGCAAAACGAGTGGTATTTCTTCAGTCATAAGGATAAAAAGTATCCAACAGGGACAAGGACAAATAGAGCAACCATGGCAGGTTTTTGGAAGGCTACTGGTAGAGACAAAGCTGTGTATGAAAAACTAAGGCTCATTGGAATGAGGAAAACCCTAGTTTTCTATAAAGGAAGGGCACCAAATGGACAGAAAACCGATTGGATCATGCACGAGTACAGGCTTGAATCCGATGAAAATGGCCCTCCTCAGGTAAACAATAGATCGATGAAAATCGGTCTTGATTCATTTCGTTTCTTTTTTATTTAATCTGTTAACTGAATCTTACATGCTAGATATGAATGGTTGTACATAGTTTACGTTTCTTGCGTATTTATTTTTCCCTTTACTTTTCTTTTTTTGGAAGAATTAATCATTTTCTTTCATGCATGCTCTCCACTTTGTGTGTTTTCTTGCCGGATTCAATGAATACATGTAAATTGAGTGTTTAATATCATATTAATGCTCATTTTCGTAGATTAATTAATCGGTTTTTCTTTAGTTAAGGTTTCTATTGAATTAAGTACAAAAAATTATAGACCATTTAGTGGATTCATTTAATTTTTATTTATGGGTTTTCTATCCATTTCTTTTCATGCAAAATACTGGAAAAGTTTCAGTTTCAGGGATTTGTGGGTTTAGGATCTTAAAAAAACATTTCTAACTGCTAAAAACAGTGCTTTACCAAAGGAATTACAGATCCTAATAAAATCTTCGCTATTACAACAAACTAACAATAGAACATAATTCAAATTAATAGTAATAGATGACGGAAAAAGCTATCTCAGTAATAATCTTTACCTACAGATCAATACATGGCGAAACCTTGTGTTCTAGCTTAGCTAGTAGTGTCTCACTCAAATTTTCGGTTTTTGTGTATTTAATCTTACACACCAAATGAAGGTTTTAATTACACACCATGCATATCTAATTCTTGAAAAGATAATTAAGAATAACAATAATAATAACAATAATAATAATAATAATAATAATAATAATAATTAATAATAACTATAATTATAATTCATCACTATCCATATGTTCAAATGCCTTTATTTTCTTTTCTATAATGTGAGTATTTTGGGTCTTCAATCATCTTTTTTCATGCATGCTCTCCACTATCTTTCAAAATTTGAGTGTTCAAATGATCATATTAATCTTGGCCATTCTTTTTGGTGTAGAATATTCGAGTGTGCTTCTGTGGTAAAGAAAGCATTTGACTTTGTTCACATCTCTCAGTCAAAAAAGTGCAATAAAATATAGCAATTCAATTTCCCTTAAACCTCTACTCAAGTGGAAATCAAAAAAAAAAAAAAAAAAAAAAAAAAAAAGAGTACTTTATTCAACAAAATCTTCATATATGTTAGTGAAGTTATTAATATGTTTTTTTATTGGAATTCAATTCATCATATATGTCCTTTCTAATTATATTGGTGATAAATAATCAAACAATAAGGTGTAATACAAAACAAACAAACTTACCTAGTAAAATAGCAATTATAGAATTAAACAATGGGATCTAAATACATTTTATGACACTATTGATGATGTACAGGAAGAAGGATGGGTAGTGTGTCGAGCATTCAAGAAACGCGCAACCGGACAAACAAGAACAACAACCGGACGGGATTCGAATTACTTCCTTGATGAATCAAGCCTGATTACATCCACCATGGATGATTACACCACAATTCAGCCTTCTAACATTCCCTTGACATCAACTTTCATGTGCAAGCAAGAGTTGGAAGCATCAGAAAATTTGAACTTTGTTCATTGTGATCAGTTTATACAACTCCCACAGCTCGAAAGCCCGTCCCTCCAATCCATAAAGCGGCCTATAAGCTCAATGTACGGACACGATCAAGAAGACGTTCAAATCAGAAAAAGAAACACAAATAACATTAAGAACAATGATGAAGTGAGGGATTGGAGGGATCTTGATAAGTTTGTAGCTTCTCAATTGAGCCAAGAGGAAGAGATTCGATGCATCGGAGAAGGGTTTTCGGCTAATTTGGAAGAGAATATTGATCATTCTGCTGGTTTGAGTCATATGTTTTATCAAGGGGGTCGGGAAGAATATGGTGGTTGTGACGGTAGCGGAAAGTTGAATGGATTGTTGAGTTCTACAAGCTCAGATCATTTTGATGTTGGAATTTGCATATTTGATAAATTATGAAGTTGAAAATGCATACTCAGAGATGCATGCAGCAGGAGAATAACGATTTTTATAATATATACACGTTTAATACAATTCAGTTGGATAAATTTGTATGATCTTGAGACATAATAATGTGTGTGTATATAGATATATATGTGTACTTTTTAAGAAAGGTAGACTCGTATAAGATTTTAGATGTTTGTTTCTTGGTATGTCAGCTATTATACTTTGTTATGTAATGCATAAATGACCTTAAGATTTCTGAATTATATATTTTAGACAAGTTACAACTATTATTTTATTAGCTTAGAAGATACACAACATTCTACATAATTTAGTATAATAGCATCCTCAGCGACGACAACACCATCGGTGGTCACTCGGTGAAGGTAGTGACAATTGGTAGTTCTTCGATAGAGGTCTATGAGGATTGAGGAAAAAGAGGTGTGGACAAAGAATTCACCCAAGGGTCACAAACGGATTACCGACACTTTTAGATGTCAGATAGCCATGGCAAACAACAATGAACAACACCGACACCTTCTTCGTTAATTAGTCAGCGTCTGGAGTCATGATGGTTGGCATGTCGTTCCTTATCGTTAAAAAAAAAAGATAGTATTATTAGATTATGGTTAGTTAAGGTTTTGTTATGATGTTTATATTTTAACTCAATCCTTTAATAATATTCAATTCACTATATTATCAGTTAATATGGTATTAGAGTCTTAGGGTTCTAATTACCTTCTTATCTGTCACGCCACCACAAAAATACAAACCCTAGTTGTCGCCACTGAGTTCAACACTAGACTGGGTGGTGGGACGCCTCACAAGGCCCATTAGATTAGTTAGGATTTTGTTATGATGTTTATATGTTGTAACTCAATTCTTCAATAATTTTCAATTAAGTACTTTACCGTTTAACACAATGGATCACCGAGAAATTACCGACATATGTTATAAAATGTAACTTTTGGTACTGAACTGTTGATCACTAAGAAATTATCGACATATTATAAAATGTAAATTTTGGGCTCTGAACTATCTATAGGTGATCTATCTATAATCACCAAGAACTATTTCATAATTTTGTGGTCGCTATACCTTAACTCTTCTTAACATTATATAAGCGCCATATCATCCGGTTTTTCCCTTTTTACTCCACCTCATCCTAAGAAAATGGTTTAACACTATTAACACTATTTCACCCACCATTTTTTTAATTGTTTTAATATTAAAGATTTAAATTAAATACACAACAACAACAACAACAACAACAACAACAATAATAATAATAATAATACCATTTCATTAACATGTTAACCAAATGAAGTTTTAACACTTATTAACATGAGGAGAAAGTAGTTTGAAAGACATATTAACTAACCATGTTACCTAATGAAGTTAAGGTAGACCACAAAGTCTAATGTTACCAATCTGGCAGCAACAATAACAATATAAGGAGTCTTAAGGATTTAAGGAAGTTGGAGTTATGCTTTACGGTATTTTATTATTAATATTGTTACAATGTTGGATCTTACAAAAAGATTGAGGTTTCATTATATTTCAGTTTTATACTTTTAGTTTTCATCTCATGATGCGAAGTGTGTTTAGACTAGACTTTAGTCAGCATTGATTTGGCGAAATGTCAAGTCCGACAGATTTTTAGGATCGTCCTGATATTATAGCAAAATATACTTGTCGTATTGTGGATGACAGGTCATTGCACCCTATGTTGTTATCCAATGGAAACCTTATTGAGCAAGGAGACCTAGAGGTGAAAATCTTTTGTGTATAGTAAACTTTCATTGTCGAAACATTGATACCAATGTGTTCCAGGGAGTCCGGGCGGTGGGAGTCATGAAAGCGGCCGCGAACACTCGAATTCCAACATCCGAGAGCAGGATAGGAGCTAACATATGCCATCAGTGTCTGAGTTCATCAGTTTCGTCACTAGCGAGTACATACGTCTGTTTCATCACCAACGAGTATGTGCATCCATTATATTGAACCTCTCGTGGATTACCTATCTAGATACAAATGCGGTATTTATTGTAGTTACAGGTTGCTTTCTTGTCTCTAATTATGACTGCAAAGAATTTGGGTATGCGGTTATAGTTTTATTGCACTCTTTGCTTTGAATGATAGTAAGAAAAGAATGAGATTGATTTTTTTTTTTTTTTTTTCTGTTATAGTTCAGTGTTCACATTACCAAACTTAGGGAATGAATGATTAATTAAGGGCATGTTTGGGATTGCTTATGAGCTTATATACGGGTGCGTTTATGCTTTGATAAGCAAATAAGCAGTTTTGCACTCTTTTCACCGTCAACTTTTCAATTCATAACCATTTTCCATAATTTAATCGTTTATTTACTGGGATTTTTTTGTCTTTTTGCTCGGTGATTGTTTACAGATGAGATTGAAGTTGAAGAGGACATCAGGGAAGAGCCTGATGGTGAAGAGCAAATGCTATGTTTATTCAGCTTCATTTAGTCCTTGCGGTGATTTTCAGCTATCATTTTCATCAGATTCAACAAGTATGCTATATAAAACGCAGCTGCATATTCTATTTGCCTCACTTAATACATGTCTTTACGAATTAATTTATGATATATTGCAGTATGATTAGGCGCAAGCGAGGCGTGATTTTTATATGAAAAAACGGCTTAAGACGCGGGTGAGGCACATTCGTAACTATTAACATACGAGTGGTTTGTGTTGGGTGGTGTGATTCGGTTAACCCATGTCAAAAGGTGACATGGTTGACTCCTTGATTTTCATGTAAAATTTAGTTATGTGATGGGATGGCTTAATTTAAAAAATCATACGGGTCAACGAGTTAGACATGGTTCATTGGACTTTCCAACTTAGAAATCTGCCCAAACAAGAATGTACTTCATTGCTAGCTTGTGTTCATTTTAGTTTTAAACCTTACAAGTATAGCTTTTTGTTCTTAATACTGTTATGTAATTTTTACCACATTGATTATTGATATATATCATAGTTATTCCCTAATATTTTCTTTGTCACTAAGAATGCCTAACCAGCATTGTATAATAAAAAAATATACAAGCATTTAAAATTAGATGGCTCTAATGGTTCCTTTGTCTACGTAAAATAAAATTAAGTCATGCTTTCATTTTAGACAACATATTATCAATTACTTAGCTTATTTCTATATCAAACCTAAACTAATAATTTTTTCATAACATAGTAATGAAATTTTTATGTCCTAACACTACTGTCTTTAACATTGTTTTATAAAGATATGTACCTAAATGCAAACAATTTAAATGATATATTATAATATGTTTTTTAGTATTTGATTTCGATCGTTATTAAACCTACCCGTGTGTTCACACGGGTCCTACAACTAGTAATTTTAATAATACCATTTCATTAACATGTTAACCAAATGAAGTTTTAAC
>JARYGA010043105.1:0-35566 GCA_030545235.1 Helianthus tuberosus
AAACCAAACCACCAAAGTAATGTTTAACAATAGTAGAAATGTTCATGTATAGTTAAATACGGTTCACACGGTTCACAGATACAAACGGTTCACAGATACAAACGGTTCACAGATACAAACGGTTCAGAGATACAAACGGTTCACAGATATCAACGGATCACATAGTCAAATGTTTACAACGGTTCAATATGTAGTATAATGTGTTCATATGCTGGATAAGCATATGCAACAGAAAAGCAATGTAAAACAATGTACTAAGTATGCACACAATGGACATACGTAGTATGAAATGTAATGTAGAACGATGTACTAAGTAATGCACACAATGGGCACACCTAGCATGAAATGTAATGAAATCATGTACTATAATGTACTAACGAACATAGCAGATATATGATGTGAAAACAGGAAAACAAGAAAGTAACAAGTAGGCACATGTGTTTCAGCCCAAAACAGTTTGGAAAACAGTAAAAGAGGGGTCTATGTACTCACTTGAGATTGCTTAGTAGTCCTTGAGTAACAACCAAACAATGCTAGAGATCACGGATATCAAACGGCACCTAATATAGGTAACTATGTTAATAAACCGGACCTAAATCGGAAGATCTGATAGAATGAGGGTTCGTAAACCAAACGAGTATAGAGACTCGTGTCATATGGTTTAACAAAGCCTACATACTAAATGAAACCTTAATCTAAGTGCTTTCGACCCATTACGACCCGTTTAGGTAGCTTATGCTACTTTAACGCGTCGTTCGCGTGAAACGCGTTCGGACCGTCTAACTAGTCCTATGACAAGTGTTATATGCCTAAACATGTTACATAATCAGTTATGTGACAAAATTTTAGGTTACATATGCTTAATTACCAATTATACATGAAAAGGGTATTCTGATAATTTACCTAAGGCATATAAACTACCTATCATACAACTACTCAACGATGTGACCATAGGGTATAACCTCGGAAGGTTATTCCCTACCTACTATGGTCACCTAATGTATTTGGTCGGATCCTAATGATCGACCAAATGGGTCGGGTTCGAGGTATAAGCGATTTATTAGATCCCTTACCCTACGACCCTAGACAACGTGGTAATCAGTTGGCATAGTCCCAAGGGACTATAACCAACGTGATTACACTCACGTTGCGAAGTTCAAACGAACTTCGCATTGACCATAACTGGTCAACGCAGAAAGTCAAACAAAGTTTGACTTTCAGACTCGAAAGACTCGAAAAGCAATAAAAGAACGAAAGAATACTTACGAAGGGTCCCCGAATGGTAATCTCGATCCAAGAACTCAGGTATGAAACAATGGTTTCAACTTAGAGCTCTCAAATCCAGATTCTTGTGAGAAATGAGGTTGGGGTGGATGGGTATTTATAGGAATACCCGAACCGTTAGGATCGTTTCATGGAAACCGTGCTCGAATCCCATACGTACACTTGTCGGAAACTCATGGTGACTAAAAATGGGTCTAAATGAGCTGAATGTGCATGTGCAAATGTGTGGGTGAGGTTACAACAGCTGGAAACTGCTGACTGTTTAGTCTGATCTGTTCTGCAGGTTGCCTTACGGACCTCAAAGCTGCCAATGTTGAGGTCCGTATGGTAACAACTTTGGCAGATTTACAGTTTTGGTCCCTGCAGTGAAATCAGCCCATTTTCGACACGTTTAAGGCCCGTTAACCCCATTTCAAAGCTCTAAAATGAATTTAAAGTATAGGGAACTTAAAACATTCTCAAAAATATGTCGGATGTCGGTTCGTTTGGCCGTACGGTTGCGTTGTTCGGTTAATTACGACGGAAGTCGTAACGAACGCAAAAACGATCCAAATTAAGCGACGAATGGATTTTTCTCATGCCAAACACAAAAATAAAATATTTTAGTGCTTACATAAATTTTTGGATGTCCGGAAGTATTCAGAACGTAAGTTATGCGCGAAAATGCAAACTTGTGCACTTTTTGACACTTTTAGTCCCTGAATGACCCAAAAGTTTATTTTAGCATACCGAACCCCTTAAAGCCTATTTCTAAGCTATGTAAAGGATATTTGTGGTATGTTTAACTTATGGTCATGTTCCGGAATGTCTGTTACAGTTCAAATTGGCATACTTTCGCAGTTTGTCAAATTCAGTCCCTGTAAGCGAATAAACTTTGATTTCACCACACCAAACCTTCCAAAACTTATATCTAAGTTATGTAAAGGTTATTTAAGGTATGTTAAGCCTATTTCACTATGCCGGAGTGTTCGTTGGATTAAACTGGTTATATCTACACATCAGAGCGCGTATAACCCTCCAGAAAGCGATTTAAAGCTTGAAATCGAACAAGAGTCGATATGTGCAAACGATACACATATTTTTACAAATCCCAAGTATGAAATACAATATTTCATTGGTTTGGAATTTGTTTGATGGTTGGAGTGACACAGGTGTCACAGTTTTCTTGTAGTAGAAGCTTTGAGAAACTAACAAGTGACCTCTACAGGATAACACAGGGGCCTCAAGAATCCCTTAGGGATTATGTGAACTAGTTCAGCCGGGAATCCTTAGACATACCACATCTTGATGTTGCAACAGCTGTGCAAGCCTTCAAGATGGGGCAGCAAAAAGATTCTCAATTTTATCAAGATCTTGTAATGAACCCATGCAGGAACTTGGATGAAGCTCGAAACAGGGCCCTAAGATATATTCGACTGGAGGATGACAGAAAGATGCAAGAAAGGATGAACTCATCTAACACTTATGAGTCAACTAACAGGAAGTCAGAATCCTCATTTAAGCCATATCTCTCTAAGCCATATGGTAGAAATGAAAGCAAGAAAGTGAATGCTGTTGAAGACGAGGATCCTGAAGAATATCCTGAACTATCTGAGTATTGATTTTCTGTTAACATTCCTGAATTAATGTATGCCATGCAGGGTTTAGGAGACAAGGCTAGGTGGCCTCGAAAGAATCAACAAAAGGCCGATTGGAAAGATAAGTCAAAATGGTGTGCTTTCCACGAAGATTTCGGACATGTAACTGAGGATTGCATTGCTCTAAGGAAAGAAATAAGCTATCTTCTAAGCAAGGGATATCTGAAAGATCTCTTAGGAAGAAAGAAGAATAAGGGTCAGGATACTGAGAAGGATCCTGAGCGAGCAGCATCACCTCCCGCGGATGCCAAGATAATCAACTTCATTTCGGGAGGATCCGACATTTGTGGGACTTCGTATTCAGCGGCAAAGAGACATGCAAAAGAAGCTAAGGCCGAAAGGGGAGACAAACCTGTCAGGATTGCTACCCTCACAACCGACAAAGTGATCACATTTGATGCTGATGACAGGGATACTGTCCAGGATCCTCACCATGATGTTCTGGTAATAACATTATATGTGGCTAACCATTTTGTACGCAGGATATTGGTTGATAATGGCAGTTCCGTTAACATAATCCAACTAGAGACTCTGAAGAGAATGAATGTATCTCCAATGGATATCACTTCAAAGTCTACCGTGCTTGTTGGGTTCAGTGGAAAGGCTAG
Organism: Helianthus tuberosus; assembly: GCA_030545235.1. Lineage (NCBI taxonomy): Eukaryota > Viridiplantae > Streptophyta > Magnoliopsida > Asterales > Asteraceae > Helianthus > Helianthus tuberosus. The sequence goes on from JARYGA010043105.1 coordinate 3,530, forward strand.
AAACACAGTGGGAGAGATAAAGTTACCAGTATACGTTGAAGGAGTCAACTCGATACAACATTTCTGTGTGATGGATTCTCTATCCTGCTATAACATCATACTGGGAAGACCATGGATTCACGATATGAAGGCTGTGCCGTTAACGTATCACCAATGCATCAAGATCCCTACCCCTTGGGGAGTTGTCAAAGTTGATAGTGATCAGCAGGAGGCGAAAGAATGTTACTCATCCTCGATGAAATCCTCAACCAAGCCTAGTACAGCATAGCAATTAAAGATACGGGCCCAGGATATCGTGGAGGATTCGGAGCAGGATGTGAAGAAAATTATCCTGGATCAGGATAATCCTGATATCTCGGTGCTCGTAGGAACCAATATCCCTCAGGATATTGAAGAACAGTTAATTAACTTTTTGAAATGCAGGATGTCAACGTTTGCATGGAAGCATGAGGATATGACAGGCATATCCAAAGACATTATCACTCACAAGCTTGGAATTGATAAATCATTCAAGCCTGTTCAGCAAAAAAGAAGGAAGTTTGCTCCCGAGAGGAATATGATTATCCAAGAGGAAGTTGAGAGATTATTGAAGTCCAGGATGATCAGAGAGGTTAAGTTCCCAAGGTGGCTAGCAAACGTGGTTGTGGTACAGAAGAAAAATGGGAAATGGAGAGTTTGTGTAGACTACACAGACTTGAACAAGGCTTGTCCTAAAGACCCATTTCCTCTTCCCCACATTGATGCAATGGTAGATGCCACTGCCGGGCATGAAATGCTGACCTTCATGGACGCATCCTCAGGATTTCAGCAGATCCAAATGGAGCCTTCTGACCAGGAGGATACTGCCTTCATGACACCAACAGGTATTTATTGTTTACAGCTATGCCTTTTGGTTTGAAAAATGCAGGTGCAACATACCAAATATTGGTAAACATGATGTTCAAAGACAAACTAGGGGACACCATGGAGGTGTACATTGACGATATGGTGGTAAAATCAAAGAAAGCTCAGGATCACCTCCAGGATATTAAAGGAGCATTTGATATCCTGGATCAGTATAACATGAAGCTAAATCCTGCTAAGTGCCATTTTGGAGTGGGGGCAGGAAAATTTCTAGGATATATGGTGACCAAAAGAGGAATAGAAGCGAGCCCGGAGCAGATTAAAGCCATCTTGGATATTAAATCGCCCTCAAATATGAAGGATGTTCAACGATTAACAGGGCGAGTGGCAGCATTAAACAGATTTATCTCAAGATCCTCAGAAAAATGCAAAGATTTTTATGATATCCTGAAGAAGAACAAGAAATTCGAATGGGGTGAGAAGCATGAAGCGGCCCTACAGGATTTAAAGCAATATCTTTCAACCGCACCTCTACTAATGAAGCCTGAGAATGGTGAACCATTATCCCTATACCTCGCAGTATCAGGGAATGTGGTAAGTGTCGTCCTTGTAAAGGACCATGAAGGTCAGCAATATCCTGTTTATTATGTTAGTAAAAGCTTGTTAAATGCTGAAACTAGATATTCTCATTTAGAAAAATTGATACTAGCATTAGTTATGGCATCAACGAAACTTAGACATTACTTTGAGACACATAGGATTCATGTTAAAACCAATTATCCTGTTAAAAGTGTGCTTAGGAAACCAGAAATGTCAGGCAGGATGGCTAAGTGGTCGGTAAAGTTGAGTGCTTATGATTTAGTATATAAACCTAGAAATGCCATAAAGTCTCAGGCTTTAGCTGACTTTGTGGCTGATTTTAGTAGTGACATTCAGGATGAGGTAGACCTAGAAGTTCAACAGTTAGGAGAATCCTCAGGATCCTGGACATTATATACTGATGGTGCATCTAATATAAGAGGAGAAGGATTAGGAATACTACTAAAATCGCCACAGGGGGACATATTACCCCAGGCTATTAGGTGTGAATTTCCTGCTACTAATAATGAAGCAGAGTATGAGGCTTTAATTGCAGGATTAGAGTTGGCTAAGAGCATGAGTATCAAAGATTTACAAGTATATGTTGACTCTTTGTTAATTACTAACCATTTTAATGGATCCTATGCAGTTAAGGGTGAGAAATTAATCGAATACCTCGATATTCTTAAAAAATTAGCAGGATATTTCGATGTTTTTACACTTGAACAGGTACCAAGGGAGGATAATGCTGAAGCAGATGTCTTAGCAAATCTGGGATCGTCGATTAGGATACCAGAAGGGACCCAAATACCGATATTACATATCTTGTATCCTGCAACGAATCCTCAGGATAAAGAAGTAGCGGGTATTCAGGATCCTGATGCGGAGTATCCTGAAAAGTATCCCAAATCCTGGACGACGCCAATCATGAGATATCTCAAGGAAGGACACATTCCCGGGGAGGAAAATCCTAAGGCATTTAGGATGAAGGTATCACGATTTACTATTATAAATAATGTGTTATACAGGAAATCTCTTGCAGGACCATATTTGAGGTGCTTGGAGGATCCTGAAGCCAAAGAAGTACTTCAGGATATACATGAAGGGGATTGTGGTAATCACACTGGGGGCAGATCATTGTTCTCGAAAGTATTAAGGACAGGATATTATTGGCCAACGATGAGGAAAGATGCTGCAGAATATGCTCGAAGATGTGATGCATGTCAAAGGCATAGTAACATACTACATCAACCAGCTGAACCACTATATCCTGTAGTTTCCCCTTGGCCATTCATGAAATGGGGGATGGATATAGTAGGGAAGTTACCAAAAGCTCTGGGAGGAAAAGTCTGTATGTTAGCAATGACGGATTATTTCTCTAAGTGGGTTGAGGCTGAAGCATTTGTTCAAGTTAGAGACCAAGAAGTAGTATCCTTCATAAAGAGGAAAATCCTGACTAGGTTTGGGGTACCAGCTGAGATCATTTGTGATAATGGGTCCCAGTTTATAAGCAAAAGGACAACTGACTTTTGCAAGAGTTGGGGAATCAAAATGATCACATCTACTCCGGTACATCCTCAAGCGAATGGGCAAGCTGAATCCTCAAACAAGATAATAGTCAATAACTTAAAGAAGAGGCTTGGAGCCAAAAAAGGAAGATGGGCGGAAGAGTTACCCTTTGTTTTGTGGGCTGATAGGACAACGGTAAAGAATGCAACCGGCCAAACCCCGTTTTCCTTGGTATTTGGAGCAGAAGCAATGATTCCAACAGAAATGACGATACCTACTGCAAGATCTATTCTACAGGATCCTGAGCAGAATCCTGAAGTCTTATGTCAAGATTTGGATACTATAGATGAAAAAAGAGACGCAGCAAGACTAAGGATAGCAGCATATCAACAAAGAATATCCAGAGCATATAATAAGAACATAAGGACTAGAAGATTTCGAGTTGGTGATTGGGTGCTAAGAAAGGCTTTTCAAAATACCACTAATCCTGCCGATGGCAAGTTAGCTCCAAAATGGGAAGGACCATATGAAGTCGAGTCAGAAGCAGGGAAAGGAGCATATCGACTCAAGAATATGGAAGGGGATATGCTACCAAGATCCTGGAATGCAATACATTTAAAGCTCTATTTCAAGTAAGAGTAGAATTTATTTTCTATCTCGGAATGGTATGTATTCTATTTTAAATATATTTGTTTATTATCTTGAACCCAATACTGACTTAAGCATCGGAGGGGTGTTAGCCAAGCTAACACCCACCTTAGTTTACAATTGTTTTGCAGCATATGTCTCAGGATATAGCTCCAGGATATGTACTCAGGATAACTCGAAAGATTAGAGGATTGGCCCCCTCTCTCACGTTTAAGGGATCTTGGTCCCTTCAAAGGTTTAAAGGTATTCACCTTTCTTTCTAATTGGGTTTAAACACCTCGCCTGGAGTGCAAGTTATCTAGGTATAGTTCAAAGTAGAGGGACCAGTTCATGTAAAAGTGGCTGACAATTTCGTTGCTGTTGGCTATATCCTGGATCCTAAAGGTATACGAGGATTGATCACCCTCTCTCACGAAAGAGTATTTTCATACTCTCTAAGGTTTAAAGGTTTTCACCTTTCTAAGAATTGGAGTTTATACACTCTCGCCTGTAGCGCATGAAATTTAGGGTTTATCCCCAGATATCAGGGTTTATCCCCAAGATATTAAGGGTTTATCCCAAGTATGCTAAGGATTCATTTCAGGATATCAGGGGTTTTGTCCTGGGGTATTCGGAATTTATTCAAGTCAAGGTATGAATACATTTGCGTTTCTGTGTCGAACACAGGGGACATACATTATACTGTTCAAAGGATGGATCCAAGTTTATAAGTTTGCACTGGGGACAAACTTATAATGGAGGATTGAAATTGATTCTCTAAGAATCTCTGGTATGATCTCTTCTTTTTATTTGGACAATTTATAGGTTTGTATTTCAATATTCTGATCAAGATATCTTTCAGGATATCTTCTAGGATACGTTTATAATATATTCCTAAAAATGTTCAAACCAAACAGTTTTCACAAGTAAAATTTGTATATCAATGACAACAATAATAAAGTCAAAAGAGAAGTTATATTATTAACATACCAAAAGATGTGCTCTTAGTTTCACCTCAAAACAAGGCCCATCCACTAAGAGCACTAATAGTTCCTTACCATATTTACCCAACAGTTGAAGGTTTCATCTCAAACCGAGACCCATCCACCTCCAACTGTTGTATTGTTCAAAAAGCATGCAGGAAATATAAATTGTTCAGGTGCAGAAAAGTAAATTGTTTAAGGGATCACAGACCAACATTCAAATTTAAAAAAGGTGGGCTCTGGCCTTGGCACGTATATCCGTCATCGCCCACCTGAATGCCCTCACACAGCGGCATCTTCTCCAACCTTCTCAGACTTCTCAGCACCAGCATCCTGAGCAGCATCCTCACCAATATCCATCCCAGCATCCGCTCCAGCATCTTTCTTGTCTCCAGCCTGGATCACCACCTCTGCTGACTTAGAAGACTCACCAGCTTCAACAGGAAGTGGCACAACTTTGCCTCCGAGCTCCTTTAGCTTGGCCACCCAGGATTCAACTGGCCAAGATGGACAAACAAGGCCCGTCTCCTTGGCCTAATAGGCCATCTTGATGCGTGCTTGTAACAGGGAGACGATAGCGGAAGCCTTGATTCCCTCCCGGAAATTTACCAGGGCTTGATCATGATCCATTTGAACGGTGGCAAGTTTGAGCTCAGCGTCTTGGGTAACCTTCTTCAGCATGCTTTCGTAGTGCCGGGTCTTCGCTTCGGCAATGGCACCTTGGTCAGTGACGGTGCTTTCAAGCTGTTTGATCCTGGCTTCATGGAGTGCAACAGTACCACAGGCATCATTATACAAGTGGAGTAAATGCTGGAGGCCCTGCACATCAATTTCAGGTATGAGTTAGAATATATTGTCCAGGATATCCTGTCAGGATATCCTATTAGGATATACGTGCAGGATATTTGTGCAGGATATGCGTCAAGATATTACCTTGTTAAGGAAGGATGTCATTGGCTCTAAGGAATCAGAGAAACTGAGTTCGTCATAGGAGAACCCTTCTGAACCTGGAGCACTGACTTCAAGACCTTTCCTCTTTTTTGCTGTGGAAGCACGAGTCCTTGGATTGGCCTTGGGAGCCGGGAGTGGCTTGGAGCTAGTAGCAGCAGGAGTTTCTTTCTTGACTGTGGCTGGAGTTGGGTAGCTGTCGAGTTCATCGAGGTCTAGATAGACTGGAACTTTGCTGGAGTCTGCACACAGGGAGTAAAATTCTAAATCTCTCCTAAGGATATCAAATGAAAACATATATGTACAGGATATTTTGCAGGATCCTTACCAGACATGTTTGCACTTGAAAGAGGACTTGGAGTTGGTGGGGATGGATTGAAACTTCTTTCAGCCTCTGGAAGGAGTCTGATGGCGTCTATTCTTTTTTGAGAATCAGCAAGAGGAGGTGCAATCTTCCTGAAATCAGCTGCATACACAACAGAGAAAATAAAATTGGTCAGTTCAGGATATAAAGTAGGATAAGAGATAGGATCATCTTTAAACCCTAAATCATACCCTTCTTCAACCATCTCATCGGATAATCTGTTCCACCAGGGATTGAATCCCTTTTTACAAAGAAAAACTTGGATTGCCAACCATCCCCGTTCCTGGTGGCACGAAGTATCAATGGGTCACCAGAAGTAGAATAAAACAGAAATCTACATGATCCATGGCATCTAAGTTTGTAAGCTAAGGGGAGATCATGGACGGAAAGATCAGGAATGTGGTTTCTTTTGATCTGGTCAAGAACAGACAAAACACGCCAGAGCATTGGCATGGTTTGGCTGAAGGAGATTTTGGTGATATTAAAGAATTCGGTGATGAAGTCCGGAAAGGGGAATTGTAGCCCTAGGGTAAAAGGGAAAGCACTGAAGCATATCCACTCGCTGGAGACCATATCCGACTGGATTTCCCGGTCAAACGGTCTAAATACGGTTCCTTCCGAGAAGATGCCGGAGGATTTTAAGGCTGACAGGTGGGCACTATCGAAGGTACATACTTCCTTCTCCGGTTCTTGGAGAAGGTTCTGTTGGATGAATGTGGGAGCCGAGTCACCTGAACTGGATCTTGTTTGCCTTGGCATTTGGTCACCTGAATTTTTCGCCGGAGAAAGAGGATAAAGATGAATATGAAGATGAGAGAGAGAATGTTACCTTTTCCTTGTCGATTATGATTAAAAAGAGATGAGGATGAGAAGATATAGGGCATGATGAGTAAATATAGGCTGGGTAGTTGAAAACGGTCACATCATTGGTCTTATCTATTAATTACCTCGGTCTTCGTGAAAAATGTAACCGTTAGTGCAGGATAACAGACGGTAACATTTTTGGGGACAATTGTTATGGGTGAAATTCTGAGCCCATATCCTGGAAAGTATCTTGATTTATATCTTGGTTATATAGTATCTGTTTACATCCGGGATGCTGGTTCAGGATATTGGTAACATCCTGAATGGTATCCTCAGGATTACTAACGGGTCATGTGCAGGTATGTGGGTTAGAAGTTAGCAACGTTCACAAGGACTCATTCCGCGGAATACTCGGTCCAAGTTGTTCAAGGAAAGACGTTAAGTCTGCTTTATTTGGTTCCAAACGGCTACTTATGGAATATTCGGGAGCATCCCATATTTATAGGAATTTTAGTTTCTACTTTGTAACTATAAATAGGTGGGTATACCAGATCGAATAGGACATCACATTTCCACTCGCTACACTCTAACACTTGCTCTCTAGCAATTTTCACGTTCATACAAAAGCATTGTAACACTTAGCGATCTGGTCTATATCCTGCACTGTATCCTGAAGTTGAAAGCATTAAGAAGAACAAGGCAGCTGCGATTGTCAGCTCCCGAGGTTTTATGCCGGTGATCTAGATTGATCAAGGGCTTTCCTCGTACATCTCGTGTCATTTCCTTTACTTTTTACTCATTGTTTGATCGTAGATACAGCTCAATATCCTGAGCCGTATCCTGAATACTGATTTTCCAAATAACTTAACCGGCATATTTTCAACACACTTTTTAGCACACTACCTCACTTTACTAATTTGATCACTTAATTGCCTCGGTAATTTTTGACCAAAACAGCTGCGGCTGCACCAAATCAAGCTGGCAACAATCCTGCTCAAGTTCGTTTTCCTCCAGGTTCTTGCTTCAACTATGGCGAGATGGGCCATTTCCGAAGAAATTTCCCAAAGCTTGCTAATGCGAATCTAGCACAGGGATGAGCATCTGACCGATTAGAAGACGACGTTGTTTAGAAATAATCAAGCCTTATGTATTATTTTCTTTTGTTGTCAAGATCTATGAAACAGTTGTTGTTGTTGTTATAAATAAATCTTTTATTTACATTGCAATGTACTTAGGTGGTTGCGCAAACAACATATCCCCTACAATACCGACGATGTGACGACTCGAAATCTCAAGGTCCTTGTCTATGTAGAACTTGCTGTCACGATTCGTTTCATGTCGTAACTTGAGTGCGTTATGTGAATGATTGAAATATCTATTATGTCTAGGCTTATAATTGAGTTGTTAATGTTTGGTGGTAACATGTTTAGACTTTGCATTTATTGGTTGAACACACACTTGGATCACAGATAGTCGGCCCATACACTCATACATCTTATTCGGCCCCCACACACATACATTCTATTTAGATCCAACAGGCCAAAACCCAAAGCCCATGTTTTAGTGACTTTAGAAATATATACGTAAACTATGATTTGGAAAGATAGCAAACCCTAAACACCCTCTTCCATTCCCTCAAGCTCGACGGCAACCCCCCCCCCATCATCGAAGACATCATCTTGTTCAAGCCAACTGTTGGTTAGTAGATGCGTATTTATATTATTCCTTATTTGTTGTTCTTGTTTATTTGTGAAATCGATTTGTATGTGTAAGTGCGACGTTTGTGTAGTTGATTATGCATGATCGATGATAATGTTAAAAGAAGGATAGTGATTCAGACTTGCATAACTATTAGCTGATGGTTGATTCGATTTGTGTGCATATGGGATAATAAGTATGACTTAGGGTTTGCACATGATTTCACATGTATGATTCAATGATTAATATTTCGTATGAGTTGGGTGTATTGTTGCCGTCAATAGTTTAATATCACATGGGCCATGCAAATTGATGTATTCAACGTTTGACTAAAGATCACTCAAATAGATATGATTGGGCCGCATTACAATTGCATGTGACTTTCTTATCTTTTGATTTTATTCCATGTGGTTTAATAATATAATGGCTATGATAGTTATAGGTGTTTTACGAAACCAAGAAGTATGATAAGTCTTTTGTCTTGTCGAGTAGCATAGGATGGATGAGGTATGATGATGAGGTGAATACATTAGGGATTACATGCTTATTATAATTCTTGATTTCTTGTTACATACTGAACAAATAACAAGGGGATGACTGAGATTATAATGGTCCGAGTAGCATTCGTCGATGTGGTGTTGTTGTAGATGTGTAATCATGGGAAACTGGATGTTATGTTACTCGCATACTAGATGATGTTTAGGGAGGCATGTTGTTGAATTCGTTTAATGATATTGATCATATATGATAATTTAGCTAATGTGCCATGCTCATGAATTTGATATATTAACTAATGGATCAGTAGGTTAAAATTAAAGTAATGGTTACCATGCTAGTCTTTGGGCTGCACATGTTCCGGGTAGTTATGGGCATGAGACGAATGAAGACAGCCGCACATCGTGCGGGCTGGGCTTCATTGATCGGCTTCGGGCTGGGTAAAACACGAAACTATTGTACGGGCCGAGCACGTGAAACTGGCTATACACTTATTTTGGGTTTGAGCAAAAAGGGGCCGTACACTATAGGGGTTGCGTATTTGATTGAGTCTTTGTTTATATAACACACGAGACCTACTAATTGTGTATTGATGATTTGAATATCTATGGCTAGGTATTTCACTGATACGTTACATGTGTAATGTGAACTTACATAGGATTGATGTGTTATACGTGACCCCAAATAGTTATTATAGCATGATATGTGATGACGTTATGACATGCTAAGTTGATAATGAGGAACATGAAATCTGTGTTATGAACCACTACATGCACTGAATGATTAGGGTGTATCACGAGATTATATGCAAAGTGTTGACTATGCGATTTAAGTGTGCGGAAACTAATTGTTAATGGTAACATTACTAGGATTTGGTTGACTATCTGGGAATAAGTAATTAATTCTACCGAGCAAACCAAAGGTGAGTTCACTGCACTTTTCTAAGCATGCGTCCCAGTGGTTTGGGACATCTGGTAAACGTTTCTAAAGGGAATACTGGGTAAACTGTTATTTGGGATGTTGGTTATTGAACACAGAATCGATCATCTACCGTGTTGCCTGTAAGGCAATGGGGTAACTAATTGATAGCGCTATTAGGTTTGACACCCTCACACCGGGCCATAAGGACGGGCGTGATCTAGTTACCTGGACATCATTACCAATGCTTGGTTAGGGGCATTGGGGTTGGGCACACTCCCAGGTTATATTGGGCACACTCCCATGGTATATATTGGACACACTTCCAGTATATAAGACTCTCCTACGTTAATAACAATCCCAAAACGAAACGATGAGTTGACTTAACAGATATCTGGTAACTACACACGTTAACAAAACCTTGAACTCACCAGCGTAGTCTGACACACTTGTTTGCATGCTTGTAGGTCGTTAGCTGAGATACTTTGGAACTTGCTATCTGGAGCAGCTGGAGTGGGCATGGTCTTGCTGGACGTATTTATTTTATTGGTTTATTGATACATTACTTTGGTTTTAAAACTGGTTAACTTTGCTTCCGCTGATTACTTTGGTTTTCATTTAAATTTACAGATAGTGTTTTATTTACAATCAAGTACTTGATCTTTTAATCGAATGCGTTGGATATAATTAGTGGCTCATTGTTGGATCGTCGCACTCCTAATAGGGACATACCCTAGGTGGGAATTTGGGGGTGTGACAGTTTGGTATCAGAGCCACTGGTTATAGTGAACTTGGTTTTAAAAACGTTTTTATCAAACCAGACTATAACCGAACAGTTCTGACAACAAAGAATACGACCATGACACTCAGCTCCAGATTGCAAGGTTTGTCTCTCGTGTACTCATTGTACTGCGTAACTAGTGAACACTTACATATGATATTACATGTGATTCCGCGTTTAACACAACAGTATGAATTTACGTATTACTTGCACATGTTATGTGACTGATAGGGTGGTATTTCCCTAAACATTCATGACTCACGTTTTGTGATACTCTTTGTATGCTACTAGAGTTTGAGGAACCATTCGACATGAGTTAGGATGAGCTGAGATGAGCATGCAAATCACAACATTATTGTGGGTGCACACATAATAATAATGTGGGGTGCATGTGAGTCCCAGTGAGGCTTAACAAGTGAAGAAGGGGTTCCGCTCTGTTATTTGATCAGTGTGAAACGTAACAAATTTATAGGAGTCATAACAGTGATCGTCTCCTACTCGAATGTGACCTTTTCACCTCTCTCTGATTCCTTTCGAATCTCGATGCCATCGAGTATTACCTGAACACCCATCTGAACGCCTAGCGAACCGGGTAGAATGTTAGGTTCTTGTACGAACATCCCTGAGTTGGATGTTGCAGCGTCGAATGATTGGTCGATACCTTCTCACTCCTTTTCATTGGTTGGAACTCTGTGTATTGACGCCTTAGATTCTGTAAGTGCGATCGTTTCTGCAACACCCTAGCAACGTACTGTGTATTACTCGACCAACTTGCAAGAACGATGGACAAGAGGATGAGCATAGTACTTTACCAACTTCGGTAATTGGACGACCCTGACTATCAGTAACGAACATCAACAATTTGACGCCAAACGAATCCTAAACCCTAGTTAACAACTTATGGGAGCCGACTTTTACGAATCAATCGGGACATAAACGATGACTATTGGCCATGATGTGGAATGTGTAACTGCCAGCACAATGAGTAGCGCCTTGGAACGTGGCACGGAATGTGGAGAGATGGACATTGCTGGTGAAAGATTGCAGGACTCCATTTCGAGCAACAACATTAGAAGCAACAGTCACGATGACAGCAAAGTACTCGCAAATCATGACTTTCGGTATGGAAATGATGGTGGCTTCAACAGGGAATGGCCGATGTTAAGGCAAGACGCCAACAACCCAAGGAGCAATGACAGTTTCGGGAATTCTAGTAGTAGTAGCAACAACACTGGATATGGTACTCGCGAAGGACACTTAGGATTGGCGTGGGCAACGCCAGGATTATAGCAACATGGTGGCCTACATGTTCTTAGTAACTAATCGCTTCGTCACTGCTTTGCTTAACCCTGATGCTTCTTGAAACCGAACCTGCTGTGGAATCGGCTGATGGCAAGTCAGATGAAACCGCATATGTTAGTTGGAATGCAAACTCGACCTTGTGGGACATGTATTCGACACCGATTTTCTTTCTACTATCCTTGATGGCTACAATGCAGTAGTTAGTGTGGACTGGATATCCAGAACTCGCGCGAATGTACCCAGTGGGGAGAAAATTTTGTGTGGTGAATTGTTATTTGTTCTAAAGCGTTAGACTAGTGCAAGGGCTAGCACCATTTTGGCTATGAGGGCCCAGAAGCGTCTACGGAGGCATGACCCCACTATATTATCAAACGTTCCTGATGATAAGGCTAAGGAAAATTGGAACGAGGATCCACCAATTGTTGTGACTCGTCTCAGTGTGTTATTCGGGGAACTTCCAGGTTTACTACCACAACTGTTAGTCGGAATCTCAGTTGATCTCACGCTAGAGGCAGCTCCGAGTACTCGTACTCTTACCATCTTGCACCAGGAGGGTTACAAGAACTGTATAAGCTAATACGAGAACTGTTGGACAGGAACCTAGTTTTCGCTTTGGGGATCCCCAGTTTCATTCGTGAAGATAAGCGTTTTTGTGCGTGTACTGACTATCGAGAACTCATCAAGGCGACAGTTGGGAACTGTTTGCCTCGACCATGTATTGACAACCTGTCGACTAGTTGCAAGGGACGAACTTTCATTCAAGGATTGATATACGAGCAAACTATTAGCAGATGCAAGTCCAAGGGGAAAATGTTCTTAAAGTGGCTTATCAGACGCAATTCGGCCATACGACTTTGTATTCCATGACCATTGGGGTAATTATCACACCAGCAGCTTTATAGACCATGTGAACCAACCATGCTATTGGGGGACGTTTGAATCCTTTCCAGGAGAAAAGAGCATCATGGACAGCTTTGTATCTTATTTGAGAGCTCCTGGGGGAGGAGCCACCCCGCGCGAAGTCTTAATAAATGTAACTTCTAAATTCAAGAGGTAACCTTTTTGGGTCATATAATCAACGAAGTGGGAATGCACGTGGATCTCGCTAAGGCCCGTTCGAGGATACAACAATTTCTTGGTTTCGCTTGATGCTATCGCAGATAATCGTAGGATTTTCGGAAGTCGTGTAGCTTAAATCTCTTTATCACAGCCGGGTGCTGTGTTCGTGAAAGACAGGACAGGAGGACGTCTTTTCAGCTTTCGAATCCCAACTCTGCAATACACTGAGCATCGTCTTTACCCGAGGGTGCGGGTGATTCAGTGGTGTATCCTTATGGTTCGATTCAGAGTCCCAGTTACACGCCGATACAAAACGAGAAGGTGATGGCTTACGTAGTGGATTTGCAAGAAGAATTGCCCGAGTCACAACCGGCGGTGGAAGCCATGGTCTTGGATTTAAGCTGGAGGAATTACTTGGACGGTACCAAATACACTACTTAGACCGATCACAAGGGCCTCCCGTGTACCCTTATTTCGAAAGAGCTGAATCAGTTAATGGTACCGCTGAATGGAACCTTTGGATGATTACGACGGTGAAACTTGAATGTGCACGAGCTCTGCAGCTCACTATCGACTCTAACTTACCTGATTAGACTCGCTCTGTTCAAACTGGAGAACTGAAGGAAGAAAATTTTCGAGTTGAACCCATGCGGAGCATGGAGAAGCAACCTTTTGCAGGACGGACGATATTCGCTACCTCAAGGAACGAGTGTGGATCTCATTATACGGCAACTTTAGGGAACTTGTGTTGAGCAAAGCACACCGGCTTCGATATTCTAGTCGTCTGGGTTTTTATAAGAGATATTAGGATCTATAGAATCTTGTACTGGTGATCGGGCATGAAGGCCCACCTAGCTACGTATGTGAATGATGTTTGACTTGTGGGAAAGTCAAGGTGGAGTATCAGCAACCAGAAACACCCATATGGAATTGAGAACAGACTGCCATGGATTCTGTCACTAGTCTACTTGCAACTCAAAACGGAAACAGTATCACCTAGGTGATCGTTGATTGTCTCATGTAACTAGCACACTTTCTTGCAATCAAGTAAACTGACGAGTCTTCACAAGCTTTGAATGTTCCTCTGAGTGAGGCGGTTTTAGTTACGAGGTGCCAACCCCTGTTACCTCTGATTTTGATCTATGCTTGATTTATGACAGGCAATACACGACACCCTTGGCTCACGTCTAGACAGCAGCGTTGCTTATCACCGTAGGATAAATGATCAGAATAAACGAACCCCCGACATTCGAAGACATGCTGCGAGCATGTGTGGGATTGACCTAGTGTAAATTGGAAGGACGCATACCTATGGCTGAGTTCAACAAAGCTACTACCATATTCAGACAGCTCTGTTTGAGGCATTGCAAGGATGATAATGCCAATCTTCTCGTGGACTGAGGTGGATAACGACCTAATCACGGGTCAAGGGCTTGCACTCGAAACTCTTGGAAGGACTATTTAGATTGGAAATCATGTGGCGACAACGCGTGATCGCCAGGAAACCTGATAACTTAGGAAACACCAGGAGTTCGCTGCAGGCGAACGTGTCATATTGGAAGTCTCACCCTGGGCGGGTGCGGTATGCCTCGGGAAGCGTGGCGAGCTTAACTTGCATCATGTTGAGCCATACAACATTCTGGGAAGGATCGGTAGCATGACTTACAAACTAGACTTATCGGATGAATTGGGTAGCGTACGTGATGTCATTTATGTCTCGAATCTAAGGTAGTGTTTGTCCAATGAATCGCTTACGATACCCTTATTAGAGTCTGAGGTTAATGGCAAGTTGCAGTTGTCGAGGAATCTACTGAAATCATGGACCAGGACGTCAAGATTCGTTAATATAGTCGAACCCCAATCGTGAGGGTTCGTTGGAACTCAAGACGTGGACCGGAGTTCACGTGGTAACGTAATGATAAGAGTAAGCTCTAGTATCCTCAGTTGTTCAAGCGATGGAATCAACTTTTGATATCATTGGCGAATTTCGGGATGAAATTCCTTTTCAAGTTGGGGATGATGTGGTACCCGAGGAAAATCCACAGTCATCCTAATCTAACACTTTGACGCTTTGTGTTACTTTTGATTTACCATGTCACTTTTGGCCTGCTTGTCAAATTTCGGGACGAAATTTCTTTCAAGTTGGGGATGATGTGACGACCCGAAATCTCAAGGTCCTTATCTATGTAGAACTTGCTGTCACGATTCGTTTCATGTCGTAACTTGAGTGCGTTATGTGAATGATTGAAATATCTATTATGTCTAGGCTTATAATTGAGTTGTTAATGTTTGGTGGTAACATGTTTAGACTTTGCATTTATTGGTTGAACACACACTTGGATCACAGATAGTCGGCCCATACACTCATACATCTTATTCGGCCCCCACACACATACATTCTATTTAGATCCAACAGGCCAAAACCCAAAGCCCATGTTTTAGTGACTTTAGAAATATATACGTAAACTATGATTTGGAAAGATAGCAAACCCTAAACACCCTCTTCCATTCCCTCAAGCTCGACGGCAACCCCCCCCCCCATCATCGAAGACATCATCTTGTTCAAGCCAACTGTTGGTTAGTAGATGCGTATTTATATTATTCCTTATTTGTTGTTCTTGTTTATTTGTGAAATCGATTTGTATGTGTAAGTGCGACGTTTGTGTAGTTGATTATGCATGATCGATGATAATGTTAAAAGAAGGATAGTGATTCAGACTTGCATAACTATTAGCTGATGGTTGATTCGATTTGTGTGCATATGGGATAATAAGTACGACTTAGGGTTTGCACATGATTTCACATGTATGATTCAATGATTAATATTTCATATGAGTTGGGTGTATTGTTGCCGTCAATAGTTTAATATCACATGGGCCATGCAAATTGATGTATTCAACGTTTGACTAAAGATCACTCAAATAGATATGATTGGGCCGCATTACAATTGCATGTGACTTTCTTATCTTTTGATTTTATTCGATGTGGTTTAATAATATAATGGCTATGATAGTTATAGGTGTTTTGTGAAACCAAGAAGTATGATAAGTCTTTTGTCTTGTCGAGTAGCATAGGATGGATGAGGTATGATGATGAGGTGAATACATTAGGGATTACATGCTTATTATAATTCTTGATTTCTTGTTACATACTGAACGAATAACAAGGGGATGACTGAGATTATAATGGTCCGAGTAGCATTCGTCGATGTGGTGTTGTTGTCGATGTGTAATCATGGGAAACTGGATGTTATGTTACTCGCATACTAGATGATGTTTAGGGAGGCATGTTGTTGAATTCGTTTAATGATATTGATCATATATGATAATTTAGCTAATGTGCCATGCTCATGAATTTGATATATTAACTAATGGATCAGTAGGTTAAAATTAAAGTAATGGTTACCATGCTAGTCTTTGGGCTGCACATGTTCCGGGTAGTTATGGGCATGAGACGAATGAAGACAGCCGCACATCGTGCGGGCTGGGCTTCATTGATCGGCTTCGGGCTGGGTAAAACACGAAACTATTGTACGGGCCGAGCACGTGAAACTGGCTATACACTTGTTTTGGGTTTGAGCAAAAAGGGGTCGTACACTATAGGGGTTGCGTATTTGATTGAGTCTTTGTTTATATAACACACGAGACCTACTAATTGTGTATTGATGATTTGAATACGTATGGCTAGGTATTTCACTGATACGTTACATGTGTAATGTGAACTTACATAGGATTGATGTGTTATACGTGACCCCAAATAGTTATTATAGCATGATATGTGATGACGTTATGACATGCTAAGTTGATAATGAGGAACATGAAATCTGTGTTATGAACCACTACGTGCACTGAATGATTAGGGTGTATCACGAGATTATATGCAAAGTGTTGACTATGCGATTTAAGTGTGCGGAAACTAATTGTTAATGGTAACATTACTAGGATTTGGTTGACTATCT
This sequence comes from Helianthus tuberosus, assembly GCA_030545235.1. NCBI lineage: Eukaryota > Viridiplantae > Streptophyta > Magnoliopsida > Asterales > Asteraceae > Helianthus > Helianthus tuberosus. Next base: position 20,398 of record JARYGA010043105.1, read on the forward strand.
GGGAATAAGTAATTAATTCTACCGAGCAAACCAAAGGTGAGTTCACTGCACTTTTCTAAGCATGCGTCCCGGTGGTTTGGGACATCTGGTAAACGTTTCTAAAGGGAATACTGGGTAAACTGTTATTTGGGATGTTGGTTATTGAACACAGAATCGATCATCTACCGTGTTGCCTGTAAGGCAATGGGGTAACTAGTTGATAGCGCTATTAGGTTTGACACCCTCACACCGGGCCGTAAGGACGGGCGTGATCTAGTTACCTGGACATCATTACCAATGCTTGGTTAGGGGCATTGGGGTTGGGCACACTCCCAGGTTATATTGGGCACACTCCCATGGTATATATTGGACACACTTCCAGTATATAAGACTCTCCTACGTTAATAACAATCCCAAAACGAAACGATGAGTTGACTTAACAGATATCTGGTAACTACACACGTTAACAAAACCTTGAACTCACCAGCGTAGTCTGACACACTTGTTTGCATGCTTGTAGGTCGTTAGCTGAGATACTTTGGAACTTGCTATCTGGAGCAGCTGGAGTGGGCATGGTCTTGCTGGACGTATTTATTTTATTGGTTTATTGATACATTACTTTGGTTTTAAAACTGGTTAACTTTGCTTCCGCTGATTACTTTGGTTTTCATTTAAATTTACAGACAGTGTTTTATTTACAATCAAGTACTTGATCTTTTAATCGAATGCGTTGGATATAATTAGTGGCTCATTGTTGGATCGTCGCACTCCTAATAGGGACATACCCTAGGTGGGAATTTGGGGGTGTGACAGACGATCAAGGAACCGTATTCCTTGTAGAACAGACTACCCCCAAAATTCTTCCACTTTATGATCTCTTGCGTTTTCCACAAAAAAACCTAAGTACTCATTTTTTCCAAGTAAACGAAGTATAAGGCGCAAGTTACAACTCTGGACAAATACCCAAAGTACCACTATAAATCCTTAATAGGGTGCCTAAGGATACTTCCGTAAGTCCTTAATTGTTGTCTACCTTAATTCGAATATTACATTGCCTTGTAAACGAAATCGAATTTTTGGAAGATCATCCTATCTTTTCAGATAGATTCTTGAGGACGTTGAAGTCCATCGACTGGGTTCCTAGTATACCTTGAATACCCATGTTCAAATCGATAACAAGATAATAACAATTAATAATAAACTGATAACAAATTATTAAACAAGAAAACAATTATGTGCTTATGTGTTTATGGGTTGACCTAATTAAAGTTGTCCCAAGCTTGTTCAAATTCTATCCCCTTCATGTTATAAAACAAACTGTGATTACTATGCAAGGAATTACGAAATTATGGATGCATACATAATTATGGAATTTAGTGCACAGAAACCACAACAAGTTTTGTCATGTGTAACCTTATTCATTTCCATTTCTGATGAAGAACTCGTTGATGAAAAATGAACTAGCTATTCATTTTTCACTTCTGAAAGAATATCCGTCAAGGGAAATGAATATCCTTTTGTTTATTCCTTCATTCCCATTTCTGAAGAATACCCGTTGAAGAAAATGATTATCCGTCCATTTTCGTTTCTGAAGATAATCCGTCAAGGGAAATGAATATCCTTTTGTTTATTCCTTCATTCCCATTTCTGAAGAATACCCATTAAAGAAAATGATTATCCGTCCATTTTCTGAAGAATATCCGTCAAGGGAAATGAAAAATCCTTTTGTTTATTCCTTAATTTCCATTTATGAAGAATACCCGTTGAAGTAAGTGATTATCCGTCCATTTTCGTTTATGAAGAATATCCGTTGAGGGAAATGAATATCCGTTTGTTTACCCTTCATTTCTATTTCTGAAGAATACCCGTTGAGGAAAATGACTCCGTCCGTTCATTTTTGTTTCTGAAGAATATCCGTTGAGGGAAATGAATATCCGTTTGTTTACCCTTCATTTCTATTTCTGAAGAACACCCGTTGAGGAAAATGACTCCGTCCGTTCATTTTCGTTTCTGAAGAATATCCGTTAAGGGAAATGAATATCCGTTTGTTTACCCTTCATTTCTATTTCTGAAGAATACCCGTTGAGGAAAATGACTCCGTCCGTTCATTTTCGTTTCTGAAGAATATCCGTTGAGGGAAATGAATATCCGTTTGTTTACCCGTCATTTCTATTTCTGAAGAATACCCATTGAGGAAAATGACTCCGTCCGTTCATTTTCGTTTATGAAGGATATCCGTTGAGGGAAATGAATATCCATTTGTTTACCCTTCATTTCTATTTCTGAAGAACACTCGTTGAGGAAAATGACTCTATCCGTTCATTTTCGTTTCTGAATAATATCCGTTGAGGGAACTGAATATCCTTTTGATTATTCCTCCTTTTCAATTTTTGAAGAACCCGTTGAGGAAAATGACTCCGTCTGTTCAGTTTCGTTTCTGAATAATATCTGTTGATGGAAATGACAGGATTATTCCTTTCATATCTTTGATGGGTTATTCTACTCAAATAGATAAACACCCTAGACTCCATGCAAGACAATTATTTAACACAACGTCACAGACAGACTCCTACGAATAAATTTCGGGACGAAATTTCCTAATGTAGGGGAGACTGTGACATCTGTGTCATTTCAATCATCAAAAAAATACCAAATCAATGAAATATTGTGTTTCATACTTGGGATTTGTAAAAATATGTGTATCATTTGCACATATCAATTCTTGTTCGATTCCGAGCTTTAAATCGCTTTCTGGAAGGTTATACGCGAACTGATGCGTAAATGTAATTAGTTTAACGCGAAAAACACTCTGGAATAGTGAAATAAGCTTAACATACCTTAAATAACCTTTACATAACTTAGAAATAAGTTTTGGAGGGTTTGGTGTGTCGAAATCAAGTCTATTCGCTTACAGGGACTAATTTCAACAAACTGCGAAAGTATGTTGATTCGTATTGTAACAAACATTACGGAACTTTATCATAAGTTAAATATGCCCTAAATATCCTTTATATAGCTTATAAATAGGCTTTGAGGTGTTTAGTGCGCAAAAATAAACTTGTAGATCAAACAGGGACTAAAAGCGTCAAAAAGTGCATAAGTTTGCATTTTCGTGCATATCTTACGTTCTGAATAGATCCGGACATCCAAAAATTTATGTAATCATTAAAATATTTTATTTTAGTGATTGGCATGATAAAATTTCATTCGTCGCGTAATTTGGATCGTTTTTGCGTCTGTTACGACTTCCGTCGTAATTAACCGAATAACGCAACCGTATGACCAAACGAACCGACATCCGGGATGTTTTTGAGCATATTTTAAGTTCCTATACTTTAACTTCATTTTAGAGCCTTGAAATGAGGTTAACGGGGCTTAAACGTGTCAAAAATGCATCAAATAGCAAGTTTTGGACTTGCAGGGGCCAATATTGTCAATCTGCCAAACCTCTTAGGCGGGCCGCGTAAGATGAAGGGTAATATTACATGGTGCGCGATAGCTGCCCAGTTCAGCAAAACTGTTTTCTGCAATCAGTTGCTGGTTTCAGGTTTTTGCACTTGGTTTCTTCATACTATGGGCAAGATTTTGATGGTTTTTATGCTCCCATTGTATTTTAAAACCTTGGGCCGAAGTGTAAGGTCATGATTCAAGCACGGTTTATGAGGAACGATCCTAACGGTTGTGGGTTTCCTATAAATACCCACCTAGAGTTCACTTGTTCCTCACAAAATCTGATTCAATTGCTCTAAGTTGGAGTTTAGCACTTCAATCCTGAGCAATTTGAATCAAGATTTCCTTGCTTGGACCCTTTGTAAGTATTCTTTCATGCTTTTATCATTTTTCTACTTTCTTCTTTAAGCAGTCTTTGGTCAACAGGAAGTTCATTTGAACTTCGCAACGTGAGCATAATCACGATGGTTATAGTCCCTTGTGACTATACCTACTGATTACCATGTTGTTTAGGCGTAGTGACGAGTCATAGTTTTGGTCAAAATACGCGTTTATGCGTATTTTGCAGCCAAACTATTCTTGGGTATCAAAACCGTTTGTTTTGATATCAAACTTGTTTTCAAACTTCGTTAAACATGTTTAACTCGTCACTTTTAGTTTAGTGCTTATGTAGGGTCGTAAGATAAGCGGTCTAAACAACCGCTTAGACTTTCGAACCCGACCCGTTTGGTCGATCATTAGGATCCGACCAAACATATTTTGTGTCCATAGTTGTGTAGGGAATAACCTTCCGAGGTTATACCTTATGGTCACTTCGTTTACTTAGTTGTATGATAGGTAGTTTATATGCCTTAGGAAAATGACCAAAATGCCCTTTTTACGCATAATTTCATTTTAAGCATATGTAACCTAAATTTTTGACATCTAAACTGATTAGGTAACATTATTAGACATGTGAAGGCATATAATACTTCTCATAGGACTAGTTAGGCGGTTCAAACGCGTTTTACGCGAACGACGCGTTAAACTAGCGTAAGCTACCTAAACGAGTCGTAATGGGTCGTAAGCACGTAGGATAGGTTTTAATTTAGTATGTAGGCTTTGTTAAACCATGTCACATGATTTCCAATACTCATTTGGTTTACGAAACCTCATCCTATCCGATCTTCCGATTTAGGTCCGGTTTATTAACATAGTTACCTATTAGGTGTCGTTTGATTCCGTGATCCCTCTAGCTTTGCTTGGTTGTTACTAAAGACTTCTAATGTAAGGACTCTAAAAAATATCCCAATTTTACCCGTAAGTAAAAACCCGGACCCCTGAAAACCTACTACGCATGAAAAATGAAGAAATCAAGATTTATGGGTTTCAGGCGGGCCGCGTAAGCCTTAAGGGAAGCTTACGCGGACCGCGTCAATGATGGGTTGACCGGATAAGTGTTCTGGATCCACGTATTGACCAGCTATCGAACCTACTCATGACCAATCAAACCTACGCCTAGACTAGGTGGTTACGCGGGTCGCGTAAAGCTTGGTCGGGAGTTCACGCGGGCCGCTTGAGGCCCTAATTTCACCTATAAATAGCCTAGTGCAGGAGCTTTCATTCTGTGTCGAAACAAACTTTCAAAAATGAACGTATACTGCTCCAAAGTCTAAAATTCAATTATTATAGCGAGGCGCTGCTACGATACAGGGTATTAACTCGATCACTGCTACGATTTAATGTCCGATCGATTAAAACTATCCGATAAATGTTTAAGTGCTGCTAAAAAAATTGGGTTTATACTTTGTCATTCGTCGTGAATTCGATGGATGTTTAAGTATTGCACTTTGTCATTGTTGTGAGGGTTTAATCTCGTGAGTTGTCGTAAATGCTGTATTAGTTACTGACCTAGTTCGTGTGCATGTTATTAATTTAGGTTACAAGGCTAAACAGTAGGCTAAACTCTGCTCAAATTAAATCTGCAAAGTGAGTCATTCTCTTTTTATCAAATGATTTACAATACTCCATTTTCAAATGTTATAATTACAGGGATTAAGTCGTGGTTATCTTAAATCACTGGCTAGTGGGGTATTGTGCACATTACTAATTTCTCACGGGTTAGGCTAATAAATCCTCACCGTGATAAACGTCACTACTTGGGGTGGGACCCAATAGTGGTATGACCATCGTCACACGGGTGACAAGGCGCCAGATAAAAATAAGATAGAAGCCATTGTAATCGCTCTTATGCTGTAAATTATAACTATGTGTCATTTTATCAAAATGAATGATTCACCAGTATTTCCCCGCTGACAAAAATATTTTTAAAACATGTTTCAGGCGACCTGCTGTAAATCAAGGAAAACGTGCTTCAGAGCACTAACAAGCTTGAAGAGGTGGCTCAGTTAAAATAAATAAACATGTTTTAATAAATCAGGGAATTCCTAGTAAAATTCCTCTATTGTAAATTACGGGGTTTATCCTGAATTATGAAATAAAATAATCGGGCATTTTCAGCATTAAAAAGATCCTGTCAAAAATCTTCCGCTGTCGCATTATAAATACCACAGGTTCCTGTCCCGCGGCTCCTGACCGGGTCAAACCGGGGCTGGGGCCGTGATAGGAAAAGGTGGTATCAGAGCCACTGATTTAAGCCTATTAAGTATTTAAAATACTTAATTTTCCTGATTATCATTCTATGATTATGTGTCTTTAACTGACTATTTGTTAGTTACAGTATGGGTAAGCAAAAACTTTCGAACATCTATCTTAAATTAGAAGGTTACCAAAAGAAAAGGGAAGTTCATCCCAATCAAATTCCTTAAGACACTCAGCAGATACGGAGGAAGGAATATTCGTTCGTAAAGCACAATATGAAGAACCACTTTCTCCTAATAAAAGAAGTTTGATTATTAGGAAAAGTCAAGAGAAACTAAAGAAGTCCAAAGAAGGGAAGAGTAATCAGGAAACCCAGAAAATAGGCAGTAATCCACCATGGGAGGAAAAATTATACGAAAAATGGGCTGACCTCTATATGTTAGCCACTGTAGCAGTAAATGCTAACATTTAAATACCATGATCTAGTTCTAGCAACCATATCATCTGCAATTCAGAAACCCTAAAGAAAACTTTTCCCAGTAAAATAAATAAATTTATAATAAACCATAGTATGTTTTAATTGTCAGTTGTCCTTTGTATTAAATTAGTCACACGGTATGCAATAATACTTGAATTTTTATTTGTGAAATTTGTTATAAAATTTTAACTTAGCATTTTTGTGCATTTTGCATATATGCTAAACAGCATGAATGATTTATCTGAAGCCCTTCAGAATCTCAATCTTTATCCGGTGAAAATAGAAGTTTCCAGAGACTTTACTGTTTACATACCCGATATAGGAATTCAACGCTTCACCACCAGAGAAATCAAAGTCTAAGAAAAGGAGAAGATTTGTAGGCTGGAGGCGTGTACGCAGGAGGAAACCCGCAACTAGAAAAATTCCCAAAATAGAGAATCCCATAGATAAAGGAAAAGGAGTTGAGATCGGGGAAAGTTCTAGGCAAGTAGAACTGGAAATCGGAGAGAGTTCTAAACAAGTCGAGGAGTTGCCATTACAAGAAGAGTTGGATCGTATATTGGCAAGTTGTGATATTATTAAACCTATCAATACTAACCTTTACCCTTATCCTGCTGAAACTCAACTTCCAATAAATTTGGAACCAGCCATCCCAGAACCTTTAATCCATACTCAACCTCTAGGAATGGACAAGTGGTGGACCAATGACTGGCAGTTTCAAAACCTCCTAAATAATCCTTATACCTTTTTCCCTCAGTTCGACCCAGAACCTATACCAAATCCACCAATGAGCAATGAAAACTTAGCTGAACTCCGCCACTTTGGTGAAGAACTGATAGGTGCAGGAAATAGGATTCGGGAGGTGGGAGAGCAAATCTCCGGGAAGTACGATGAGAGGGAACGTCGCTTCTAAAATGCCCAGGGATAGGATAATGGTGAAGTTGTGATTGTATAATAATAATAATAATAATAATAATAATAATAATAATAATAATAAAGTCTGTAAATAACGTACAAGTAAAACCTTTGTAATATAACGGTTTGTAATGATGCATAATATATATATATATATATATATATATATACTACTTTATAAAGCATATAGGAAGGATAGAATGGTCATTTGCCACTTTACAAGTCTTTGAAGCCCATTGTACAAACCTGTTAAGCACAAAGTGTTGAAAAGTTCTTTTAACATCATCTGGAAGTGGAATCCCGCTCATCTCATTTGGGCGGCCAAACAAATTTTGGGCAGCTGAGATGTGGATTCAAATTTTGAATCCCTTACTCATCCCAATCCCAAGACACTTATCATACGCATACTCTTCACATGATTTTCTATTCCAATCCCCCATTCTACCTCTCTCTCCTCGAAACCCTATCTGCCCCCTCTCATCAAGACAATTTCACCAGATCCATGAAAATTTCACCAGGGATTCTGACCTCTCAATCCCGATTTAGGGATTTTTTAGCGTTATTGCTACCTTCGTCAAGGGTAAGTGACACCGTGTTTTGATTCTGAACACTATTTCTCATTCATTCATTGGATTTCACTTACATTTGTTTGTGTTGTGAGATGGATCTTCTTTTTTGGTAGGTCATGATTTAAGGAATGTGTCACGTTTCTTCAGAGATTCCAGTCGGAATCCGAGCCGAGATAATGGATGCTCTAGGGTTTATGAAGGTTTGATGAAATCTGCTGCATGTACCAGCGGTAATCATTTGCATAAATTTGACGCCATTGTTGAGATTGTATGTATTTTGTTTCTTTAGTTTTGGTTATCTTTTAATGTTTTTTTTCACTTTAATTTTGTTTTGTAGAAACACAAAGATCCTTTAAATGGCTTCCGGTGAGACGATTAGGGTTCCGACGTGCTGGACTGCCATCGCTGTCAAAAAAGGTAACAATCATGTCTACCGATTTTGTTTGTTATTTGAGTCGATCTACCTTTTTTGTTTGTTATTTGAGTCATATCTGTGTAATACTTTCAGATATGTGTTGGGTTCCTCAAAGATATTGGTTGTGGGTGGAAGAAGATTACACAAGGCTTGGTAATTTCATATCTCTATTGACCCTCACCCTAGGTACTTTGCGTTTTAGTTGATTGATATTTGATTATTTGATGGTTATTTTAAATATATTATGAATTTCAGTTGATTTATTTATGTTTTTTTTAAAGAGTCAAATCCATGTTTACTCGACCTCCGTATTTGGAGGGTCAAAATGAAGATGACTTCTCTGACCGTACTTAAAGCAAGTTGAAGTTTGCACCAGATAAGGTAGATTATGTTTGAGATGCGGTTTTTAACCTTTATTTAAACAGTTTACTGTGGTTTCTATATGCCAATGTTTGATTTATAATTACAAGTGATGCAAGTGTTGTTTTATTAGGGGATGCGTTTAGATGGTTGGCTGGAAATCCTTCCCACAAACTGGATATAATGGCTCAGTATGGTTAACAGTAAGTCCTGCTGACCCTTCAGGATCCACATAATTTTGATGTCTTATAAGTGAGTCGTTACCGTATTATGAATGTATCCGAGTGACTCTGGCATGCTCTATTTTGATTTCATGTTACACATGAGATATGTGTGCTTCTGGGTTTTAACAGAGATTTAATTGGGAACCGGACTGATTGTTGTGCTTCTGGGTTTTAACGGAGATTTGCGATGGGCGCTTGTTTGTTCCAGTGATTGTGCTTGCCGGATTTTTGGCAATTGTTGCTCGGATTGGAGTATTTTCTCCTGTTAGATTCAAGTAAGTTTGGGTTCAATATTGTATAACTAATTACATTTTAGTTGTTGAATTTAATAATAAATTGGGATTTTAATATAATAATGCGGTGCATCAACTTGTTACTATGAGACTGATGATTCTTCATCACAGGGCCACACTCATTTGAATGCTGCTGCTGTTCCTACGCTGTTGGGAACCGGCTCCTTTTCACTTCTGAGCGGTATTTGATCATGAATACATTATGAATATTATATCCATACTTTAGAAGTTTGAAATAGAAATATATTTTAAGGTGTTTGTTGGCCCTACGTATTGCAGATGATGTGAAAAAGGCAGAGAATGAAGTGAGATGGCCACCAGGGTCCATGCGATGGCCTCATATGCAAGCTGATCAGGTGCGTGGGCTGGGCCTAAGGGAAATCGGTGGAGGCCATTGGAATCCTGTCTATTGCGGTAAATGTTATATATACTTCCTCTAATATATTTGACTTTTGAAATCTATATGCACAAAGTTGAATATTTTTTTTCCAGCAATATTTGACCGATTAGGGAGATATGTTATTACTGGTTTGGATGACCTTGTGAAAATTGTTCGATGGAAACTGCTCTATGCTTGGCCAGCTTTTTAATGGGTCGCGTTGTCGACCCAAACCTGTTTTTTTCGTGTCAAGTTCGGGTCGTGTCAAGAATTTCCGCACCTAATTTTAACCCATTTATGTGAAAAAGGGGTCAACTCGGGTTATATTTGATTAATAATTGGTCAATGGGGTAAACTTTTAAATAAATTTCAACAAGCCACAACAGTTTAAAAGTTGCATACAGTATTATACTCAATTGTTCTTTATTCAAAAACTTGGATCACTATCTATAATCATATCTATAAGTTATTATTTAAGAAATCAAGAAGGGTCCCAAAAAGGTGTAGATGCGGGGAATTCAACCGACCCAACCCTTTTTTAAACCACCCTAAAATTTACCAGTTTTGACCCGTTACGCGACTCATCGATTTTGTGTATTGCAGGGGAATGAATTATCTTCATGAATGTAATCCGGACCCGATTATTCACTGTGATTTAAAGCCAAAGTAAGGCAACTAACAGAAGTTGACTATTCTGTAACACGATTTGTACGAGTTTGTATTTTGAGATTTTTTTTTAAATAAATGAAATATTGGAAGGTGCCAGAAATATTTTTCTGGATATCAGTGGCCAGTTGAAGGTTGCAGGTTTCGAGTTAATCAGATTGTCAAAAGTTTCACCAAATAAAGCATGATTAGCACGGCCCGATACCATCGATCCAACAAGTAAGTTCTGGAGACACATGAAAGTTTGTAAAGATATATGCAATGTGAAAGATAATTTTTTTGCATATTATTTAAATCAGTAACTGAATCTTTCCTTTTGAAATAGATCTATTTGTTGCACCAGAGATTTATAATGATGAACTATTCGATAGACGTGTTATGCTTTGTTATAAATTTGTGACTTTAGTTACTAAAAATAGAGTTTTATACTCAGTTTATGCTCAGACGTTGTTCTGCTGCCATTTTGGACAGATGGAGTTTCCGCATTGTACCGATATTGTCAAGACCGCTACACGCAATGAGCTAGCATCATATGATCCAATTCTGATTGGTACTACATCCGAGATGGTATGATTTATCTTTTATATTTCAGATTTTGTACATGATGTGAAATAAAATTAAAATTGTGTGAAACTACCTTATCATTTGTGAAATAAAATTTGGTACTACGGTGTACATGAAATGCAGGAGCAATATGCAAAGAGCCATGTTTGGTGTATTAGCTAGAAGATCTCAACTCTAAATTGGTTATTGCTTATATATTCTCTGTCATGTTTGTATGACAATATGAGGAAACAAAATTGTGATTACGTGGTTTTCGTTACTGTGATGGATGATATGAATTTGGTTTATAGTTGTCCCATTTTGTTTTGTTATTTTTTTTGGTTTGTTGCAACATATCTCATCAAACAAAGGTTACATTCATTTCTGAAATTTTATCAATAAATAAATTGTAGAGTTACATTCGTCTTATTTTCCTACTAACCAACATTATCATTCAAGAGAGTTAATGATGCTGAACCTTTTATTTTTATTTGTTGTGTGTATTGTGTATATTTTACTAGAAATTTTAATATGTTATTTATCATGCCTAAAATAGTAAAACAAATTTTTGTAAACATATCGGTCAGATTTAGTGTAAAAAGAAAATCAAAACTTGAGACCCAATTCCCACTCACTGGAACAACTAAGTTAGAATTAACTAAAAAAGGTGAGGGGTATACACACATGAAATTTAATACAATGAAGAAATCCAAAAGGTGAATTATTTACTCAATTTAGTATAATGTTTTTGTCACCCATCCAACACTACTTACTTTTTAATATGTTTAACTAATATCTTGTGACATTTCTTTACTAGATCTTCAAGCATCTAACCTCCACAGAAGTAGACGATTTTAAAGATTTGAAGTTTGGTTATTCCATCACAATTGTGAGTAAACTGGTAACTTTGTGTTTTTATTTGATCTAACTTTATTTATTATATCCCATCTTTTAATTCATTCAGAAGTCAATTAATATTTATCGTTGTAATTTTGTTAGCAAATTTATAATGTTCAGCATATTGCATTTCGTATTTATATTGATTAATAAATTATGGTTAAAACATTATGTACTTATGATTGATTTGATGGAAAAATTGCTAAACTAACAACTAAAAAATTAATAAAAGTATATCACCAAAGAATCGATAAACTAAAAGAAAAACGAGTGCCAACATATCACGAATAAGAAAACTAACTTAAGTACTATACAATATATCACGAGACGACTGATAAACTAACGGTAAACGAGTATCCTATTGTAAATCGCCTCCGCCGCCGCATTGCGCCAACCTAAAAATATGTATGATAAAGGTGAAAAATCATTAGAAACTATTATACCATCTCAACATTATTAGTTGTCGTGTTGTACTGTGTTGTAAATTGTCCTCGCAGCCGATGGACTGCTCACCACCCTATATAGATGGGAGACTGCTCCCCTTTCAAAGTGCAACTATAGTTTTTTTTTCTCGAATTTACTTCATCTGATAGGATATAGATTGCGGGTTGTACATTGCTCATAGCATTCATTGCTAGCTAATGCACTTTTGGCACGCGTGTTCGTTTTTTTTAAATACTGTGTTTGTGAGTGATATTTTCTTAATAGCATGTTTGTTATTTTTTAAAAGCCTGTAAGGCTCATGGTATACGCCACACACGGATGCTACAAATAAGAAACTTAACAAACGTATAATACAATGTATCACGAGAAAATTGAAAAACTCACAGTAAACAAAAACCGCGTTGTAAATTGTCGTCCCGCCGCATCGCGCGGGTATACGTCTAGTATATATATAATGGGAAACGAGAAATCAATAATTTTGGTTATATGTGTGATGTGAAATTTGCATGATTGTTTTGTGTATAATTGTTATTTACTCTATACTAATAAATTGTATATATTAATTATCAGATGGAAAACGCTAATAATGAACCAGTTAACGAGGTTAATAAATCTGAGCAAGACCCGGAGGATCAATTTATGACTAGGCAAGATATAGAAAATATTGTTGCTCAAGGGATAGCCAATGCTATTCCAGAAATCCTTGCGGCTGCCCAGAAACCTGTTGAGCCTCAACCAATTAATCCTTGCAAACGTACTTCTGAAGATAACTTCAGTAATAGCATAAACGGAGGCGGTAATCATACTAACAACGATAATGAACCACGGCATGCCCCGCTCCCTAAGAAAATGAAAGCTGCAACATCTGGTTGCACTTACAAAGAATTCCTTGCCTGTAAACCTGCTGAGTTCGCAGGAAATGAAGGGGCGACTGCGGCACTGCGTTGGTTGGAGAAAACCGAAGCCGTACTTATGTTAAGTAAATGTGCTGAAGAAGACAAGGTCATGTATGCGTCACATATTTTTAAAGAAGGGGCGCTAGAATGGTGGAATACGATACTTCAAGCCAAAGGAAGAAATATGGCCTATGCCATGAGTTGGGAAGAATTTAAGCAGATAATGGAAAGAAAATTCTGTCCCGAATATGAAAAGGAACAAATGGCAGATAAGTTCCTAAATCATCGAATGATGGGTGTAGATTATTGGGGATATACTTCGACCTTCTTCGAATATGCAAGAGTGGTACCAACACTGGCTTCATCAGAACCAGTACTTATTTCTCGCTATATTTGGGGATTAATTGGTGAGATCCGTAATATCGTTAAAGCCGCGAGACCTCGCACTATTGACGATGCGGTAGAATTAGCTAACATCCTAACTGACGAGCTGGTACGCACAAGAGATGAAAATAGTAAAAAGGAAGTAGCCCAAAAGATTACCCAAGGATTCCGTGTGGGTAACCGTGGTAATTTCAAAAGAAGGGGAAACGGGCAATCTTCCACTGTTCCATTCTGCAATGCCTGTAAAAGAAAGCATTTTGGAAGATGCAAAGTATATTGCAATTTCTACAAAATTCCAGGACATCAAGAAGAAGATTGCAGAAAGAAGAAAGCAACAGTATGCTACAACTGTGGAGAAGCTGGACACTTTAAGCCAGATTGCCCAAAACTGGTCAAACCAGTTGATAACAAAGCTAAACCTGCAGAAGGAACTACCAAGAAGAATGTTCGAGCATTCCAATTGACTACTCAGGAAGCCGAATTGATTCCTGATGTGATAGCTGGTACGTTCCTAGTTCACAACGTCTATGCAAAAGTATTATTTGACTCTGGTGCAAACCAAAGTTTTATAAATACTTCATTCTGTCAAGCTCTTAATTTACCTTTAACCAACCTAAGGCAGATTTTTACAGTCGAAATGGCAGATGGGAATTCTGTTAACATTGACAAGGTTTTGCAAAAAGAAAATATAGAACTTTCAGGTCATAAATTCTCTGTAAACCTGTTACCTATGAAGTTAGCCGAATTTGATATAGTATTAGGAATGGATTGGTTAGTAGCCAACCATGCTCAAATTCTCTGTGATAAAAACTCCATAGAATTTCATGCACCCACAGGAGAATTAGTAGTAATTACAGGAGATAAGCCGCGAAAACCCATGAAGTTCATTTCAGTAATGAAAATTGCTAGTTATGAACGAAAGCAAGGAATAGTGTATATGATTTTAGTAATCATTAACACTAAAGATAAGGAACTTAAAGAAATTCCGGTAGTATCAGAATATCCAGATGTCTTTCCGGAAGAACTACCTGGATTACCACCCAATAGGGAAGTAGAATTTAGGATTCATCTAATTCTGGGAACTACACCGATAGCCAAGGCACCTTATCAGTTAGCACCCACTGAAATGTTAGAATTGAAGAAACAATTAAATGAATTACTAAGTAAAGGATTTATACAACCTAGTTCATCCCCATGGGGAGCACCAGTGTTGTTTGTGAAAAAGAAAGATGGGTCAATGAGAATGTGTATTGATTATAGAGAATTGAATAAGGTTACAATTAAGAATCGATACCCATTACCTAGGATTGATGACCTTTTTGATCAACTTCAAGGAGCTAGATATTTTTCTAAGATCGACTTACGCTCCAGATATCATCAGTTGAAGGTACAAGAAGAAGACATACCTAAAATTGCTTTCAGAACTAGGTATGGACATTACGAGTTTACAGTCATGCCCTTCGGACTAACGAATTCACCTGCAGCATTCATGGATATGATGAATAGGATTTGTAAACCGTACTTGGATAAATTTGTAATTGTCTTCATCGACGATATACTTATTTATTCCAAAAGTCAGGACGAGCATTGTCAGCACTTGCATGCACTCTTAACTTTGTTAAGAAAAGAAAAGCTTTATGCCAAATTCTCGAAGTGTGAATTTTGGCTACAAGAAATGCAATTTTTAGGATATATGG
>JARYGA010043106.1:0-41104 GCA_030545235.1 Helianthus tuberosus
ACATTTGGGGATTGGCCTCAGAATTTCGCAGTATGGTAACTTCGGCCAAACCTCAAACAATCACCGAGGCTGTAACTCTGGCTGTCAGCCTTACTGAAGACTGTGTTCGTATGAAGAAACTATCACTGAACCCAACTGAGAAGACCGAGACGCATGCTGAGTCATCTGGTGACAAAAAGAGAAAGCATTCAAATCTGAACCAAGCAACCCGTAGCAACAACAAGGGTTCGAACAACAAGAAGCGTGACACTAACCCACCTATGGAGGCAAAAACCTTCGCGGCTGCAAGCAATGCAGGAACTAAGAAGTATCAGGGCACTCTGCAAAAATGCAACCGTTGTGACTTTCACCACGTGGGAAATTGTCGCGTTGGGAAATGCGAGAACTACGGAAAGCCAGGCCATCATACCGAGGATTGTTGGGGAAAAGGTATTGGAGGCCGCAATGGTAATGGTAATGGGAACAATGGTGGGAACGGCAATGGTAACCGAAATGGTAATAGAGTTGGGCGTAACCAAGGATGCTTCAGTTGTGGAAGCAATGAACATTTCATGAAAGACTGCCCAAAGGGAAACAATGCTCAGGCTCGAGCATTTGTGATAGGAGCAAAGAACGCACGCGAGGACCTTAATGTGGTCACCGGTGCCGATTATAGCTTCATGTCTGTGGAATTTAAACGTATGCTTGGAATAGAATCGAGTACATTAGATATTCCTTATTCTATAGAACTAGCCAATGGTAAACTTGTTGAATCGAGCGAAGTTGTTGTTGGTGCACCTAGTGTCTGTTAACTTCATCTTAATCGAGTCTTATGTCTAGATAGGATAAACGAGTGCACAACAGGGTTGAAATTAGGGTTTTACATGTTATAGAGGGTGATTCCGCTTGGAAGTGTCTCTGTACAGTTCAAGCGAAATCAATACATGTGATTTCGCTTGAAATGAACATAGATATGTTCAAGCGAAATAACCTATTCCGCTTGAAACTCATGTCATGTTCAAGCGGAATCTCATTATCTATAAATACCCATGTTGTTGTGTCGTTTGTAGCGGAACCTGGTCATAGTGTCTGAGCCGAGGTACTGTCTGTGTGTCATTTGAACGTGTAAAAAGCTCAGGATTGATCAATAAAGAGATAATTGAAAGGAAACAAGCTGTTTGATATTGTTTGCATTGATTCCGCCTTTGTAAATGATGATGAACTACTCAACTTGACTGTTTAGGGTCACGGAACGATCCAACAAGTGGTATCAGAGCACAGGACGAGGAGTTCATACCATTGCAGCTTGAAATCATCTGATTTTCTTACTTCTACTCATTCTTTTCTGATTTGAATGAGATTTTACGGTTGAAATGGCCTGAAACTCATATATATTAAGTGAAAAACAGTGTTAACTAATCCTTGAAATATTTGGACCTAAAATCAGCTTAAAACATGATCAAATACTTGATTTCGCTTGAAAATTGTTCGTAAAATGATGACATCATATTGATTTCGCTTGAAAGTTTTGAGTAATTTCGCTTGAAGAATACACATATTCGTCATTTCTCTTGAAACGGTTGTTAGATTTCGCTTGTAGACAGGTTTAGCTTGAAAATTCAAGCGAAATAAGATATTTCGCTTCAACATCTGATTTCGCTTGAGGAGCTTATCTCATTAAAGCAATTTCGCTTGAACAGATTCCGTTTGAATCTGTATTTTTCAAAATCAAGAAATTTCTAAGTGTTTGTTGATCATTTTCAGGTACGTGAAGATGGATGATTTCAATCCTTTCAGTGATATGTATGCCTTTGCTGGAAATTCTGGAGATGATACTTCGAACAACACCAATGAGAACACAACGAATGCAAAGAAAACTTTGTTGGATGCTTTAGGTGTGGAAAGTGCATACGGAACATATAACAAACCCCCAAAGTGGATGGCGATCGAAGAGTACAGTCGGTGGGCCAAGAAATTTGAAGAATGGTTAAAGGCATTTGCGTATACCAGCTGGAAAAGTCTAAAGAATGGATACAGTGATGGAGGGAAAATGGTGAAAATTTGACATCAACTGAAGAAATAGATGTTTTTGTTGTCGAGCAAAAGTGCATCGCGTTGTTATTTCAGTCTGTCCAAGAAGATATAATATCTTTGATCGAGTATAACAATGCTAAAGATCTGTGGAAAAAGTTAGAAGTGAAATGCTTGGGTAGTGCAAAAATAGTGAAAAACAAAAAGAAACTGCTAAGAAAAGAGTTTGATTTATTTGGTTGTTTAAAAAATGAATCAGTTTGTAAGATGATTGAGAGGTTTGGAGTTAGTCGAAAAATTGTTTGACTCGTTGCCAGATGAGATGGATTGGCAATACTATGCATTAATGTTGAAGAATACGATCAAGACTGAGGATCTTACAGTTGATTTGTTGATTGAAAGACTAGAGAGTCACGAGCTGGAGATAAAGAAAACACACAAAGTCAATCAATCATCATATCAGCGGAATTTGGAGCTGTATTATCCAAAAAGCATGATTCCCAAGAATATGTCTCCCAAGACAGCTTTTTCTGCTGAAAAATCCAACACATCTAGTAAAGAGAGTGCAAGCAGTGGATTTCACAGTGGCTCTTCGTCAACTTCAAACCAGTCAGCTGCAAAGAACTTATTTCAATGCAACATAGCTGTGGATTTAAAGAACACTCAAAACTTCAGCGAGGAGTCTGCAAAAGCAATAGATGATTTTCTTAGCTTCTGTGCTAGAGTTGTATGAGAGCCTTGTGGCAGGCAAAATAGGCAACACCAACCTAACAAAGGAAGACTACGATCAAATAGATCCTGAGGAGATGGAATTGATCGACATAAGGTGGTGTATGGCAAGTGCAGTGAGAAGGGCACAGCGTTTTATGGAGATTACAGGAAGAAAGTCTATTGGTGGACCATCTACCAAGTTAGGCTTTGACAAGTCAAAAGTGACATGTTTCAAGTGTAAACAGAAAGTTCATTTTAAAAGAGAGTGCCGGAATGCTTATGCTGATGATTCTGAAAATCCATTCAAAGAAGATTACTACAAGAGAGCGATTTATCATCAGAATAAATCAGAACCGCCCAGAATGAAACAACTTGAGGATAATAAAGAAAAATCCAGAGCTCTTGCTATGATTCATGACGATGAAGGTTTTGACTGGAGCGAGTTATTACCAGAGGAGGATGCGGTTGGATATGCTTTTATGGCAAAGATTGTTGAACCTGTTCCTTTTAAAGGTAGCAAAAATGAAAAAGAAAAGTATGTCAACAGAAAGATGATTGCTCAAAACAGAATGATCAGAATATCTGATATATACACTGAAGCAAAAAGGGCGAAGAGATGGGATCCAGACAGAGAATGTTATCTTGACCCCATGGGAAACATTGCTATTGACTATAAGACCCTCGATCTTGAAACCATAATTCAACAAATTGCTGAAGAAGAAGAGGGTTGGCAAAGAAAATGGTGGGGAAGTGGAGAAGAGAAAGAAGAAAAAGAAAAACAAGAAAAGTCAAAGAAGATTGATGATGGGATCATTGATACTTCACAGAAGTTGACAGCTGAAAACTTGGGAAAGATGGCTGACAAAGTGTTAGCTGCTAAAGAACTTGAGGTAGATTCTAAGTCCGTATCTGAGTCTAAAAGCCAGGTCAGTTCAAATGCGTCAACGAGTGCGTCAGGTAAGAAAGTTAATGGTGACATTGACTGCAAAAATTGCATTAAAAGTGCAAAGTTTGTAGTACAACCACTTATCTAAATGGTAAGAAAGTTGATGATCTGACTGATAGAGTCAGAAGTGTTGAGGATCAAATCCTTAACCGTGATAAAATGTTGAAAGCTTCGAACGACAAATTAAAAGAATTAACTGACAAAATTGAAAATGATAAAGAAAAAGTTAGGAAAGAAAATGAGCAGTTAGTTCTTGAAAATCGTCAGATTTCAGAAAAATTTGAGAAGCTTAAACGAATGGTTAAAGATGCTGATGACAGAAATGGTAAAACAATTAAAGAAAATAATCATCTGTCGGGAGTTCTTCGGGTAAAAGAAGAGTTAATCAACCAGCAACTGGATGAAATTGCAAAGTTGAAGCTTAAATTTCAAGAAGCTGAAATTGAAAATGAAAGAATCCAGTTGAAACTAAAAAGTTACAACTCCGCAAGTTTTGTTTTGCAACACATTGTTCCTAAACCCATCGGGAAAAACAAAGCAGGCGAAGATGTTTACTCGGATGGAACTGGGGTTGGGTTTCATCAGGTTCCACCACCAGTTTTAAACAATTATTCAAAGAAAAACTCCGGGTTGGTTAATGATGAAGATGAAAATGAGGTTTAACTTCCAGAGTCAATTGATGTGACATTTTCTTCATCATCATCTGTTGATAGTGTGAAAGGCATGGCTGAAAGTGTTTTGAAGTCTGATAGTGATTCAGTTGAGAATGAAGAATGTTTTCTGAAAAATTACATTCCGAAACAAAAATCCAAAAACAACTTAAATGAAGAACCTACTCTTGTCATGTACAAGATGTCGGGATCGGATAAGTTGTATTCGGATTCTGAGTTTCCATTGGAGAATGTTAATGTGAACAAATTGAAAAATGTGTTCAAACTGGTTGAAATTGATTTGTCTGAAGTAGAAGGTTTGAATCAGACAAAGAGGCAAATGAATTTTGAAAAAGATAAAGCTTACTACAAAAAGCCAGTTGTTCCACCACGTTTTTATAACAACAATCGAAACAAATGGTCGGGTGGTTATCAGGGTGGTAAGAATTATCAAAGAAGAAATGTTCAAAACAGAATGTTTGCTGAGAAGAAAATGTTTGTGTCAAGTTCGAGTTCACTTTCTGATGAAGAATCTAAGATTTTTTCGAAAACAAATGAAGAGTTCTTTGAGAAGAAGGCCTCACAGCCTCAGACTGAAGGCACAAGTCGAATGAAGAATGTTTTCTGAAAAATTACACGAAAGTGTACCAATTTTAAGCATATTGCACGAAAGTGTACCAATTTTAAGCCTAAGTCTGAAGTTGTTGAGAGTTCGAAAAGGAAGATTGATACAAAAGGAAAAGCTCCAATGGTTGTTGAGAAAATTTTGAAAAATGAGAAAACAAAATTCAAAACTGAGCCTGTTAAGAAATTGGAAACTAAAAATGACAAATTTTACAAACGGGTTACGCCACCTCAACAAACATGGAAGCCAAAAGGTTCATCTAAACCAAAGGTTTCAGAGTCAGAAAAACAACCGTCTTCTACTACACCGGTAAAGATGGATGTTCCTTTGGATTATTATGAAAAGTTGGAGAAACAATCTTCTACTCAACCAGAGAAGAAGAATGTTCAAAAGAAAGATCAAACAATTGGTCAACCTAAGAAAGATGAGTTTTTCTTATACAAAAAGGTTGAGGTTGGATCAGAGGAGAGTTTAAAGATGAATGATAAAAATTTTCCACCACTTTACATTGGAAAATCTCACATTAATGTCAAGTTACCCGAGTCAAAAGAGGCTTGGGTGGCAACAAAATCTCACTAAATGTTTGTAATATGTGCAGGGGCTTCCAAGATCCGTTTCACAATGGATTATGGATAGTGGAGCTTTTCGGCACATGACAGGGAAGACAGCGTTGCTGTATGATGTTAGAAATTTCAATGGATGTTATGTAGGGTTCGCAGGTAACCAAGGTGGTAGAATTGTTGGTGAAGGAACGTTATCCAATGGGATTGTCACGTTTGAAAGAGTGAATTACATCGCCGAACTTGAAAACAATCTTCTAAGTATCTCTCAGATTTGTGATCATATGTATACAACACACTTTACAGACAAAGAATGTTTGATCTTGAAGCCAGGATTTGTTATCCCTGAAGAATGGATAATCATGAGAGCGCCCAGAGTGAATGACCTGTACGTGTTGGACATGAGTGTAGCAACTACTACCACGGGTCAGGCACACTGTTTCATGTCAAAAGCAACAAAAAAAGAGTCGCGGTTATGGCATAGAAAGATGGGGCATATTCATCTTAGAAAAATGAATCACTTGGTGCATAATGACTTAGTTATTGGTGTTCATGTCAAAGGTTTTCATCTGGAAGGGGAGTGCATTAGCTGCATCAAAAGCAAGCAGAAAAAGAAATCACATCCTCAAAAGAAAGTCAATTCAGTTTCCAGACCGTTAGAGAGACTACATATGGATCTGTTTGGTCCAGTAAACATCAAAAGTATTACAGGGGATCTCTACTGTCTAGTAGTAACTGATGATTATTCCAGATTTTCGTGGGTATCATTTTTTAAGACAAAAGATGAGACGTTTGATAGTTTGATGGCGTTGTTCAGAAAAATTGAAAATTTGTACCAAAGGCGTATTAAAAGAATCAGAAGTGATAATGGTACTGAGTTCAAGAACAACAAGATGGAAGAATATTGTGATGAAAGAGGTATATTGTATGAATTTAGTGCTCCTTACACTCCGCAACAGAATGGAGTAGCTGAAAGAAAGAACATGACACTAATTGAAACGGCTAGGACGATGCTTGCTGATTCAAAGCTACCGGCAAATTTTTGGGCAGAAGCAGTGTCAGCCGCTTGCTATACACTCAACCGGGTTCTCACTGTAAAGAAATTCAACAAGACATGTTTCGAGCTAATCAACAATCGGAAACTGAACCTGAAGTATTTAGAACCGTTTGGGTCTCCCTGCACAGTTATAGAACCTTCTGGAAAGTTTGGTGCAAAGAGCTTTGAAGGAATTTTCGTGGGTTATGCTAGTCCATTGAAACGAGTCTTTGTTCCAAGCTTGAAGCAGATCATCGAAGCACAACATGTTGAGTGTCAAGGGTATACTATGCCGCCTCAGAATCCCGGTGACTCATGGCGTTTTAATTACGATAAATTGTGGGATTCGTTTGACATTGAAGAAGAATCGGATTTCTTTGATGAGTTGGATATTCTGAGAGAGTATGAAGAATCGCAGGAAAGGTTCGCAGCTGAGTATTCAAGTCGACCACGACAAAAAGCTTCAAATGATGATGAAGCAGGTCCAAGTAATGCTAGTGAACATGATGATATTCAGGAATCTCTTGACAATCAGATGGCAGTCAATGATAATCAAGAATTTGATGCAAGGCCAGTATTTGATCATGGTGATTCAGATTCTGAGGGGGAGCAAATCCAGATCTCAAGTCAAACAGTTCCAGTGATTTAACAAGGTGAAAATCAGAATATCACAAATTTGGAATGCAATGTAGATGTTCCAGGCGAGGTGATGCCAAGAACACTTTCATACCATCCAGAGGAGCTGATAATCGGAGAATTGCAGTCAGGCGTCCGCACTCGAAGACAACTTGATCAAGGACTTACATGTTTTTATACAAAAGTTGTTCCTTTACAAACTGAATTCTCATTGAGCTGTTTTATTTCGCAGATTGAGCCAAGGACTTACAAAGAGGCGCTTACTGAAGATTCTTGGGTCAATGCGATGCAGGAAGAACTAAGCCAATTCGAGAAGTGAGGAGTGTGGAAGTTAGTAGACTTGCCTGATGGTCAGAGGAAGATAAACACCAAGTGGGTGTTCAAGTGCAAGAGGGATGATAGAGGAGTTGTTGTTCGTAACAAAGCTCGACTCGAAGTCCAGGGTTTCAGTCAGCAGGAGGGGATAGATTTCACTGAAGTATATGCTCCGGTTGCTAGACTAGAAGCGATCAGAATCTTCCTAGCATTTGCATCTTGGAAAAATTTCAAAGTATATCAACTAGATGTGAAATCGGCGTTTCTCTATGGGAAGGTAAAAGAGGAGGTATATGTCGGTCAGCCACCGGGCTTCACCGATCCAATCCACAAAGACAAGGTCTATTTGCTGGATAAAGTGTTGTATGGTTTACACCAGGCCCCGAGAGGTTGGTACGAGACATTGTCTCAACACCTGCTAGCCAACAGCTTCATCTGTGGAAAGGTGGATGCCACTCTCTTCACCAAGGAAGTCGACGGACATCTTCTGATAGTTCAAAAATACGTGGACAACATCATATATGGGTCAACAAATGAGAATCTGTGCAAAGATTTTGAAAGAGTTATGAAGCAGAAATTCGAAATGTCATCGATGGGTGAGATGAAATTCTTTTTGGGACTGCAGGTTGATCAACTACCCAAAGTAATTTTCATACATCAAATGAAGTACGTTCATGATATCTTAGAGAAATTTGGGATGTCAGGTTCTACTCCAGCTTCCACTCCATTAGCGACGAATCATGGGATAAATCTTGATCTCACCGGAGAGAAGGTAGATGACACATTGTATCGTTCCATGATCGGATCGCTGATGTACTTGACAGCTTCAAGACCCGATATTATCTACCCAACCTGCCACGCAACAAGATTTCAATCTAACCCGAGAGCTTCGCATATGGTGATTGTGAAAAGGATATTACGCTACCTGAAAGGAACTCCATCATTGGGGTTGTGGTATCCAAGAGAAGGCGATTTCACACTCGAAGGGTATTCCGATTCAGATTTCGGATGCTGCAAAGTTAATGCTAAATCAACAACAGCGGGATGTCAATTTTTCGGACCACGATTGGTCACCTGGCAATGCAAAAAGCAAACCTCTGTGGCTTTATCCACATGTGAAGCGGAGTATGTATCTGCTAGCAGCTGCTGCTCTCAGATCTTGTGGATCCAGCAACAGATGCGCGACTACGGTTTGCAATTTCTAAACACCCCTATCTTTGTTGATAATGAGGCCGCAATTAACATTACTAAAAATCCAGTTCATCACGCTAAATCCAAGCACATTGAAATCCGTCATCACTTCATTCGCCATTGTTTCGAGAAGAAGTTGATACGAATCGAGAAAATCCACACTGACGAGCAAAAAGCTGATTTACATACCAAAGCATTTGACAAAACTCGTTTTCAATATTTACTAAAACTGAACGGTATGAAGTTTTTATCGGTGCTGGAATAGATTCTTGGCGTTGATGAAGGAGACATTGTAGATGATGTTAAGAAGCAATCTGCAATGGTTTGTCAATTTTTTACCTGTTTTGGTATTTAGGGGGAGATATAGGGTAATATTTTCAGAAAACACAAAAACAATAAAAATGACAAAAATACAAAAACATGAGATATTTTCAAAATTCAAAAACAATAGAAAAACCAGAAAAGATCTTGTGTAAAAAGGGAAAGTGATAGTACATCGGCTTGACAGTTACGGTATGCTAAAGATATGTAAAGTTTAAATGCGTTAAACAGTCTCGCTGATGATCTGCCGATAGGTTTTTACACATTTAGTAGGTTTATTCGGGATATAAACCTAAATCTTTACTTACTTATTTCATGGGGAACACTACTTGGATATATAGGTAACCCCTGAAATCTTGTTTGAAAGATCCCTCTTTCTGAGATACTAGGTCTTTATACTCATTGATATCTGGGGTATTATCCTGGGACTTCTGATTTTGCAGAAGCAATGGCCTAGTCCTCGGAGAATACTTTACCGCATGCTTGAAATATAGCACCACCCTCAGCATAAATGATAAGACAATAAAATTGCTAGTCAATGCTGTTGTAAAAAAGATCCTCTAAAGGGGACACACCTTAAGTCGAACCATCATCTCTCTGCTGAACGGTAGTTCTGACCTGTACTCTCACGGTTTCGTACGTTTCATAATTTATTCCCTTACAGATATCATCTGTGGTATACTCACCTGTAAGACTGAATATTGGGATCTGGATACGGGAGTATATTCAAGAGGTGGGACACACGAATAAGTTTAAGTCTCTAAAACACTAAATTCGTATCCTGGACAGATTGAAATGTGTGTGAGAATTTAAGTGGATCAGTATATCGACAATCTAAGCGAATTGTTTAATTCTGAATATGTAATCAAAGCTTAATGGTACTTGTGACTTGTCGAATAGCTGATATGATTCCCTAACACGTTCAACCAAAAATATGTTTGTAAATAAGTTTACATTTTGCATTTTATTTCCGTATTTCATTTCTAGTTTAGAAGCTTTATTAAAAATCCAAAAAGATTTTACATTTTTGCTTTATTTTTTGACAAACCAAAGTGGAAAGCTGATCTTCAGATTCACAATTTGAAGAAGATGCAGGAAGTTTCTGGACTGCATGATGAGGTTGGAGCTTAATCATGATAAATGTGTGAAAGTTGAAAAGTTAAAGCAAGTTCATTAATTTGAAACTTGTAAATTTTCAGAAAAAAAAATTGAACAAAATGTCAGTGTGAATTGTCTCAGATCAACCAAGGTCATTAAATTGGACTTGGAAGATAAATTGAGTAATCAGGGTCATTAATTTGGACCTGAATACTTAAGTGGATTTCTAATTTTGATAAAAACAATATATGAGGTTGTATGGTAAGTTTGGATTGAAACTGTTATTGTCATATATCTTATATTTAGATAGAGATTGTGCAGGTAACAGGAATTCCCATGGCAATGAAAATGTCAAAGTTTAATCCAGAATTAAAGCCCTAGCTTATCGAGAGGGGGAGTCTGCGAAAGGGGAAGTCAGAATTCTGGATCGACACTCAAAGGGGAGATTGAAGATTAAAGTTTTAAGATAAAGATTAAAGAGAGCTTTTACAATGCCAAGACAATTTGGAAAAAGACTAAGACTAAAGACTCGACGCCGAAGACTTCGTCAACATCCAAGGGGGAGTCTGTTGGTGCACCTAGTGTCTGTTAACTTCGTCTTAATCGAGTCTTATGTCTAGATAGGATAAACGAGTGCACAACAGGGTTGAAATTAGGGTTTTATATGTTATAGAGGGTGATTCTGCTTGGAAGTGTCTCTGTACAGTTCAAGCGAAATGAATACATGTGATTTCGCTTGAAATGAACATAGACATGTTCAAGCGAAATAACCTATTCCGCTTGAAACTCATGTCATGTTCAAGCGGAATCTCATCATCTATAAATACCCATGTTGTTGTGTCATTTGTAGCGGAACCTGGTCATAGTGTCTGAGCCGAGGTACTGTCCGTGTGTCATTTGAACGTGTAAAAAGCTCAGGATTGATCAATAAAGAGATAATTGAAAGGAAACAAGCTGTTTGATATTGTTTGCATTGATTCCGCCTTTGTAAATGATGATGAACTACTCAACTTTACTGTTTAGGGTCACGGAACGATCCAACAGTTGTTAGAGGCTGCACATTAGCACTTGGTGAACGAAGGTTTAGCATCGATCTCTTACCTATTCAATTGGGTAGCTTCGACGTAGTGGTCGGAATGGACTGTTTGTCCAAGAACAAAGCTGAAGTTATTTGTCATGAGAAAATCATTCGCATCCCATTGGCGAATGATGAAACTCTCATCGTACATGGAGAAAAACGAGACGCGCCTCTACGAATCATCAGTTGTATGAAGGCACAGAAGTGCTTAAAGAAGGGATGTGTTGCTTTCCTCACACACGTTGTAGATAAGAGGGTTGTGGAGCCGAAACTAGAAGACATTCCTGTGGTGAAAGAATTCCCTGATGTTTTTCCCGAAGATTTTCCAGGACTACCTCCGCAACGACAAGTTGAATTCCGTATAGACTTGGTTCCAGGAGCCGCTCCTGTAGCCAAGGCACCCTATCGGCTTGCACCCTCCGAGATGCAAGAATTATCTACACAACTCCAGGATTTGTTGGATAAATGATTCATTAGGCCAAGCTTCTCACCCTG
Source organism: Helianthus tuberosus (assembly GCA_030545235.1). NCBI lineage: Eukaryota > Viridiplantae > Streptophyta > Magnoliopsida > Asterales > Asteraceae > Helianthus > Helianthus tuberosus. Next base: position 11,673 of record JARYGA010043106.1, read on the forward strand.
GGGAGCTCCAGTATTGTTCGTAAAGAAGAAGGATGGAACTCTGCGGATGTGTATCGATTACAGAGAACTGAACAAGCTCACAATCAAGAATCGGTACCCACTACCGAGGATTGATGACTTATTTGATCAGTTGCAAGGATCAAGCTACTATTCCAAGATCGACCTTCGATCTGGATACCATCAATTGAGGATACAGGGGGCAAGCATACCAAATACTGCATTCAGAATACACTATGGGCATTATGAGTTTCTTGTGATGCCATTTGGACTGACGAACACACCAGTGGTCTTCATGGATCTGATGAACCGCGTTTCCAAACCATATCTCGATAAATTCGTGATTGTATTTATCGATGATATCCTGATTTACTCGCAAACGAAAGAAGAACATGAGCAACATCTTAGAACCATTCTGGAACTATTGAAGAAAGAGAAACTTTATGCAAAATTCTCAAAATGCGAATTCTGGATTCGCGAAGTACAGTTCCTTGGTCATGTTGTAAACGAGAAGGGCATTCATGTAGACCCATCCAAGATTGAAGCAATAAAGAATTGGGAAGCCCCCAAAACCCCAACTGAAGTTCGACATTTTTTGGGCTTAACGGGCTATTATTGACGGTTTATTGAGAATTTCACAAAGATAGCTCAACCGCTAACTACCCTTACGCAGAAAGACAAGAAGTACGACTGGGGTGACAAGCAGGAAGAAGCCTTCCAGCTACTTAAAAACAAGTTATGCGATGCACCGATACTATCCTTACCCGAAGGCACTGAAGACTTCGTGGTATACTGCGACGCTTCACGACAAGGTTTGGGTTGCGTGCTCATGCAACGCCAGAAAGTCATCGCTTACGCTTCAAGACGAATGAAGGTGCATGAAAGAAACTATACCACGCATGACTTGGAACTAGGTGCGGTGGTATTCACCTTGAAGATCTGGCGACACTATTTATATGGTACTCGATGTACAATCTTCACGGATCACAAAAGCTTACAACACATATTCGATCAGAAAGAATTAAACATGCGTCAGCGACGATGGGTCGAGCGGCTAAACGATTATGACTGTGAGATCAAGTACCATCCTGGAAAGGCAAACGTTGTAGCAGACGCATTAAACCGGAAGGAAAGGGTTAAGACCTTAAGGGTTCGAGCGTTAGAAATGACTATTCGAACGAACCTCACCGAACGTATTCGTGACGCACAACAAGAAGCTCTTAAGATGGAAAACCGTAAAGCTGAATACCTCCGGGGTATGTTGAAATATATGGTGCCAAATGAAGAGGGAGCCTTATACTTTAAGAAGTGTATTTGGGTTCCGCTCTATGGTGGCATATGAGAAGTCATTCTTGATGAAGCGCATAAATCGAGATACTCGATCCATCTAGGATCGGACAAGATGTATCAAGACTTAAAAGAATACTATTGGTGGCCGAGACTCAAAAGTGATGTTGTTGTCTATGTTGGAAAGTGCCTAACCTGTGCCAAGGTTAAGGCTGAATATCAGAAACCGTCCGGCCTACTGCAACAACCAGAGATACCCATGTGGAAGTGGGAACAAATCTCGATGGACTTCATAACAAAATTACCCAAGACCCCTAGAGGGCACGATATGATATGGGTGATAGTCGATCGGTTAACGAAGTCTGCGCTTTTCCTACCTATCCGAGAAAAAGACAGCACTGGAAAGCTTGCTGAAATATACTTAAGGGAAATCGTGGCACGTCATGGAGTGCCAATCTCAATTATTTCAGACAGAGATGGACGTTTTGTCTCAAGAATTTGGCAATCCTTTCAGGAGGCCTTTGGATCTCAATTAGATCTAAGCACGGCCTTCCATCCACAAACAGACGGTCAGAACGAACGGACTATATAAACTTTAGAAGATATGCTTCACGCCTGTGTCATGGACTTAGGCGGCAGCTGGGATACTCATCTACCTTTAGTTGAGTTTTCCTACAATAACAGTTATCATACAAGCATAAAAGCCGCACCGTTCGAAGCTCTGTATGGCCGCAAGTGCCGATCGCCCTTGCGTTGGGCAGACGCTGGAGATAAACGCATGGTTGGTCCTGAACTTGTACAAGAGACAACCGACAAAATCATGGAGATCCGAGAGCGCATTAAGGCGGCTCGAGATCGACAGAAAAGCTACGTTGATCGAAGATGAAAACCATTACAGTTCGAGGTTGGAGACAAAGTTTTGTTGAAGGTCTCACCTTGGAAGGGCGTAGTCAGATTCGGAAAACGTGGGAATCTGAATCCCCGATACATCGGACCATTTAAGATTTTAGAAAGAATTGGTACCGTGGCAGACAAGTTGGAGTTACCGGAAGAACTTAATGGAGTACATGATACGTTTCATGTATCCAACCTCAAGAAGAGTCCAACACAAGAAAACGTGATCATCACTGCGGATGAAGTGCATATTGATGATGCCCTCCGATTTACAGAACAACCCATTGAGGTTACCGACTGGAAAGTCAACAAGACCAGGAGGAGCAGTGTGAAACTTGTCAAAGTACGTTGGAACTCTAAGCACGGACCCGAATACACATGGGAATGTGAATACCAGTTTAAAGAAAAGTACCCCCACCTATTCAAGAAAACTCCTGCGGGAGATAGATCAGCCTGAATTTCGGGACGAAATTCTTTTAACGGGGGGAGACTGTGACAACTGGCACCAAACCGGTAATTTTCGTACACTTTAATTATTATTTAATGACTGCAATTATGTGCTTAAATGTCAACAATGTCTGATTACATACTATACATGTGAATTCATGCACGTTTTATACTACAAAATATTGCTTTGTGGATTAACGAGAGCGTTGCGTCAGAAATACTAGTAAACTCACAGGTAAGACACATTGTGTCAACAAACCTGCAGAAAGTAGTTAGACAATAGAATTGGAGCCTAGGTGTAGGTCCAACGACAAGAATACATTAAAACCCAAGAGTACATACAATGGTTCACATATAGGCTTTCCGGAGACTAAAATACACACTAAAAAGCACCCGAAACGCACTTTAAGTGCAGAATTTTATTAAATTCAGCTATAACCAGCTTTTAAACATATAAATATCATGCAGAAATTATGTTTATCATCCAGAATATTTCCCTAAGTGCCGGGAATTGAAAGGGTTACAAAAGGGTACATAAAAAGCACTAAACGGTGCAATTTAACACTTAACGAACCGGTATTTAACCGAACAACCAGACATTATCCGGGACACCAAATTTTTGCCAAACACACTGTCTATTTATTTCTTGGCTAGTCGTGATCGCCGAACACCCTAACACCCACTAAAATGCAACTAACATAAGGAAGTTCATACTTGAAATCTAACTAACCATTGCTATTTAGTTACAAAAGTTTGCAACCAACCCCCCCCCCCCCTACACCGATTTCGGTCCCAATGGACCCACCAAATCACCTTCACCATGCCCTCATATCTTGTGCTAGATTTCATCCATTTGTTTATTAGATTTTTGCTTGAAGATCTTGCCAAGATATATGATCATATCTATTTAAGTATGGTTCCATAATACTTCATCATTTCACAAGATTCACACTCTCTCCTTCACTCTCTCCTCTCCCTCCCTCACGGCTGCCCACAACCGCCCCCATCACCACCACTAAACCACCATCTTCATCCTTTATTCAAGTTTCATTCAAGCTTTGAAGGTGATTCAAGGAGGTTGCACTTGTAGAACTTCAATAGGGCTTGGTTTCTAGATTTTTCATCACCATTCCTCATCATCCTCTTCAATAGATTCTACCCTAGCCTTGTGCTAGTAGTAAGTCTCGGTTTACTCTTGTTTATGTCCACTTTGTGTAGTTAGAAGTTGTATTATGTTAAGATCCATAAGAACACTACAAGAGTCTAAACAAGAAACTTGAACCTAAAAGTTTACTTAAACCATTACATAATGTTTACATAAGAATGAGACTTGAAGATGAAATCTTGTTGGATGAGGGTTGGTTAAATCATGCATGATATTTGATCATTGTTTTTTTTTTTTTTTGATAAACCCGTTGTTCGGACATTTGTTAATACGATTTAGTAACGTTTAAACTATAAAGAAACATGCTGATTTATATTTTCAGCCAACTTCAAATGGCTGTAAAAAGACCATAATAAATCGAAAAACAGAATTTCTGAAGCCTAAATTATGTATTTTCGAAAAACGGATCCAATGGCACTGGAATCGTAATTTTTCAAAGTCGTTTACAATTTTTAAAGGTCTGTTTTTGGACAGCAGCTCAAGCTGCATTTTTACTGCCAAAAACATGTGTTATATTCTTCATCATAACTTCAAACCTGAGTAGAACCAGCCCTTGAAAGTTATACCGTAGATGATCACTGATGTTGTTGTGACCCTCCAACTGGAATTTCGTAAATCGGACTTACGATGAATTTTAAATGAATTATTCCATAGGTTACGGTCAGAAAGTAACAAATCTGATCGCAGTTCGGTAAATGATTTTCTATAAAATATTGATAATGAACTGGACCCCGATATTTTTACACAATAATATTTGATTCGTATAAGACATTCTGTAAAAATTTAGGAATTATTGGAGTAAGTTAACCATTTTATTAAAATGTCCAAAAACAGTCTAATTTTATATATATTAAAACTGTAACGACAAAAGTAGTATCTTGCATGTCAGAATGTCGGGTTGATTATTTGAGAACAATCTAACGTGTTATATGTTAAAGAAAATGATATGCTACTTAGCATTGACACCTCCATTTACAAAGGAGACCATGGCGAAATTTTCTGAAAATCCTAACACTTAGTAAATATTTTCTAGACAAATGTTTGCTAGTGTGTTCTAAACTATGTTTTTCGAATATAAACCTCGCCATAATTTTTGTAACAAAAATACACATACAACATACAAGATACATAATTCGGGTGCAAAATACAAGAAACTTATATTTATTTTTGAGAAAATAATATAAGTAAGACACATAGTTAAAAATATAAATTATTTTTAACACCAGAATACGTATACAAAAGATAGTGACTTGTACTTGTGCGATACAAGTCTAGTGACTAACGTTAAGAAAACACGTATAGGTCACGACGTTAATTAAGCAAATCCGGTGAAGTTTACTGTTAGTGCATGGAATGTCTGTTGACTTCGTCTGCATTAAGTCTTAGGTCTAGATAGGTTGAATGAACACACAATAGGGTTACATTAGGGTTTTATTTGTGTAAACATGAAGATTTCGCTTGAAATCAGTTCAAGCGAAATCAACATCAAGTGATTTCGCTTCAAGACAACTCAAGCGAAATCAACATGTGATGATTTCGCTTCAAACAGTCTCAAGCGAAATCTCATTGTTATAAATAGGTGTTGTGTGTTTCATTTGTTAAAAAACTTGGTCATTGTATGAATCACGAAGTGTTGCCGGTTTTGTATCAGAAAACGTTGTAAAAGCACGAATATTAATCAGAAAAGAAGAATTAAAAGGATAATAGCTGTTATGACTTTGTTTACGTTGATTCCGCCTTCGTACGCAAAGATGAACTGCCTTAACTGACGGTTTAAGGTCGCAGAACGGTCCAACAAGTGGTATCAGAGCTCATGACGAGGAGTTCATACCATAGCAGCGGATTCTCTTCTTTCTACTCATTTCTTTTTATATTTTTCTGATCTGAAAGAGTTACAACGGTCGAAATGGTCTGAATTTGACATATATCAAGTAAAACATAGTTTTAACAAAGCCTACAAAGATTCGGACTAAAATTTAGATTAAAACTTGTTAAAAATGACCTAAAACTGGTTTTCGCTTGAAAGTGTTCGAATTAATAGGTTGATTTCGCTTGAAAATCGGAATTTTTTCGCTTGATTTCGCTTGAAAATCGTTGAAGCGAAATTGATTAACTGTGGATTTCAGCTTGAATCAGATCTGTTCTCGGATTTCGCTTGAATCATTTAAAGCGAAATTGTTCATCACGTTTTCGCTTGAATCTGTTGGATCTGATCATAAGGATTTCGCTTGAAATTCTTGAAGCGAAATTGAATTGTTGGTTTTTCGCTTGAAACATAGTTTATATCAAATTTCGCTTGAAGTGTAATAGTGTATTTTCGCTTGAATAGTTTAAGTGTGGATTTCGCTTCAAATTGTTCAGTTTCGCTTGAACAGTTTAAAAGTCTTGTTTTCGCTTGAAGTGATTTTACTTCAAGTAATTTCACTTGAATTCGCTGATTTTTCAAAATAAAGAAATTTCTAAGTTTGTTGCTGATTATTTTTCAGGAACATACAAGATGGCGAAAAATGATGATCCTATTCCGTGGAAAGACGATCGAACTGAAGAGCAAAAGTATAGATACAGAAAAATGATTGCTGAAAACAAAATAACCAGAATATCTGGTATCTTTTTGGAAGCAAAGAGAGCAAATAGATGGGATCCGAACAGGGAGTGTTATCTTGATCCATATGGAAACATTGCGATCGGTCACAAAACTCTTGATATCGAAGCTATAATTCAAGAGTATAAAGAGAGAGATGATTATTGGCAAAAGAAATGGTGGGGAGATGAAGAAGAGAAAAAGAAAAAGAAAGAGTTACTAGATGAAATTGAAAGAAACTCAGAAAATATGAGTTTGGTTGAGTTTAGTGAATTAATCAAAAGGATTAAAGAAGGAATGACAAAGAATGAAGAATCAAAGAAGGATTAAACTTCGAAAAGTGAAGTTGTGTGCTCAAAATGCGAAAAATCAGAAGCAGAAAATTTCAATCTCTTGAAAGATGTGGAGAATTTGACAGTGGAAATCAAAAGCTTGAAGGATGAGAAAGAATCTGATAATAAACAGATTCTTGAAATTAGAGAAAATTGTGAAAAATTGACGTCTGAAAATGACAAATTGTTGAGTAGTTTGGACAGTTTGACATTGGAAATTAATGACTTGAGAGAAAAAGAAAAAGATTTTGGAAAAATCAAAATTGAAAATGAAAACTTTTTTTGGATAAAATTGGAAAATGAAACGTTAAAAGAAAAAGAAAAAGATTTTCAAAATCAAATCAAGATTTTAGAAGATGAGAGAGATATTTTTGGTAAAGATAATCTTGAAAAACAAATAGAAATCAATTATCATCTTGCTAAAATCATTCAGCTTGAAAAAGAAGCTGAAAAAGCTCGGATGAAAATCAAAGAGCTTGAAGTGAAATTGAAAGGTTTTGTGACTTCGGCACCATATGAGTGTCCAAAACCGATCAATTTTGTTCCAATAAGTGACAATGTCACAAATTTTGAAATTGAAGATTGTGATGAAATATCTGATGATGAAAAAGAAAAGAAAAGAAAAATATTTTTAGATTTACAAGAAAAATTTAAAAATATTGTTTTGCAATCCACTGAAACAGGTGAATATTCTAAACAAAAACCTGTTAAGAAGAGTGTAGAACAGAAACAAAAAGATAAAAATTTGAAAAATCCTAAAAATGAAAATAAAAGCTCATCAGATAAGTCATCCAATCATTATCAAAAATCACAAAAATTTAAAAATGAAAACTCACAAAATGTTGGTAATAAGTGGTGCAGGTTTGACCACAGAGCTCAAATGCCAAATCAAGGATACAAGAGGAGAAATGACTACCACAAGGCAAATCAATGTTTTGATCTAAGTGTGTGGTATGAAGATGGTGTTTGGTATGAAAGTAGTGAGAGGTATGATAACAGAGTGTGTTACACTTGTGGCTATCAAGGACACATTGTTGTTAACTGCCAAAGTCAGAGATTCGAAACAAGAAGATGCTATGAATGCCATATTAGAGGACACATTGCCAGAGATTGCCCAATGAGATCAAAAGGAAGATCGAGGGCTGAATTTCAGAAAATGGGAAAGAAATCAGTCAATGTCAAGCCCAAAGAACAGAAAGTTCAAGAACCAAAAGTTCAAGAAAAGAAAATTAAGCTTTCACAAGGGCAGAAAGACAGACTGAGGAAGAAAAGGAAGAAGGCAAGAGAGTATCTTGAAAGGATTTTGTCCTCAGATAAAACTGGTAATCCGAGAAAAAGTTCTGATGAATTGCTTTCCCCAACTGCAGAGGCAAGCAAAACAAATTCATCAGATACAAATCTGAGGACAAATGAGAAAGAGAAAAGGAAGTTAAAGAAAGAAAAATTAACTAAGCAAAATGATAACCAATCAAAGAAAGTTAATTTTTCTGACAAAATCTTGATCAAGGTTTTCGAATATAAAAGAGACAATGAAAGTTTTTTTTATTTCACAGGCTAATAAAAAAGGAAAACCTAGATCTAGTAAGAATTGGGTACCAATGAAGGTTGGCGATGAATTTGACTTGTCAAAGTCAAAAGAGCCATCTTCTGGCAATGAATTTGTTTCTTCAAAAACAAAGGAGCCGTGTGTTGGCAATGAATCTGACAGGTCAAAGTCAGACAAGCCATGTTCAGGCAATGATTCTGGTTTGTCAAAACCAGAAGAGCCATCTGTTGAGGTAAAAACTGTCAAACCCAAGGCTGGTCAGGCTTGGGTGAATCTTTTCAAATAGAAAAACCTGATTTGCTGGAGTTTCCAGGTTGGTAAGCGTGAAGCAGGTATCGGCATCATTCTTGAGAAATTCACAGGATGGTAACTGTGATATTTCGATTTACAAGTGGTAAATCAGGGACATTAAGTTGTACTTGATTTTCTACTGGTGTTTGTTGTTGACAAGGGTCTTAATTGTTAATTCTTTAAAATGGTTGAAAAAGAACAATGTGATGAAACCCCGAGTTTGTAAAAAGACAAACAAAACTAATTTTCCAGAAAAACCATTTTGATTAAAACAAACTTAAGTGTTTTGAAATCATAATGGGAAAATAGTTTGTTGTCAGGGGGAGTTCTGATTGTTAAGCCGAGTGAATGGCGAATTGAAGCGATTTGATATCAGTTGTCAACTTTCTTATACAGTTTGTTTTCAAATTTTCCTAAAATGTGTTTGCATTTTTTGGGGAGTAAAATTTTAGAAAATCCAAAAACATTTGAAAATTTGAAAAATTCCAAAAACATTGAAACAGCAAAAATGAGTTTTGGTGTATAGAAGAGGAAATGATAGTACATCAGTGAACTATCACAGCATGCTAAAGATTTGGAAAGTTAAATGTGATAAACGGTCTCACTGATGATATGCCAGTAGGTTTTTGCATATTTAGTAGATTGTGACGAGATATAAACCTAAATTCAAACTTGCTTATATCGTGGGTAACATCTCTCGGATATATGGGTAACCCCCGAAATCTTATTTGAAAGGTCTCGTATTCTGATATACTAGGTTTTTTATACTCAGTGATATCTGGGGTATTATTCCGGGACTTCTGCTGAACGGTAGTTCTGACCTAGTCCTCGAATAATACTTTCTGCAAATGCTTGAAACATAGCATCACCCTCATCATAAATGATAAGACAATAAAATTGCTTAGCAATGCTGTTGTAAAAAAAGATCCTCTAAAGGGGACACACCCAAGTTGAGTCATGATCTCTCTGCTGAACGGTAGTTCTGACCTGAGCTCTCATGATTCTTCATAAATTATTAACCCCTTACAGATATCATTTGTGTTATAATTACCTGTAAGACTGAATATTGGGATCTGGATACGGGAGTATATTCTGAGGTGGGACACGCGATTAAGTTTAAGTGTATAAGACATTAAACTCGTATTTCGAAGCAGTTGAACTTTGTGTGAAAATTTAAGTGGACCAGTATACTGACAATCTATGTGAATCGTTTAGAACTTAAAATGTCAAAAGCTTAATGGTGCTTGTGATTGTTTTATGAACTGATATGATCCTCTTACACAAACTCACAAAAATATTGTTCGTATATATTTCTTTACTGCATTTCTCTAAAATAAAATACAAAAAGATTTTCAACAACTGATGTTGAAGAGCTGATATTCAAAATTCCAAGTGCTAAACATGATGAATTGGATTGGGAGAGTTTGTTGAAAACTTTGAATGTTATATGAAAATGTTTTGAAAGATTGAGGGGTTAGTTAATCAAGGTCATTTATTTGAACTTGATGTAACTATACTGTTTGTTGTATATATGATGTTTACCAGTAAGTTTTTAAATCTAAATGTTGTAAATTTGTGAAACTTATGGTGAGGTAGAGGATGTGCAGGGTAACAGGTTTTGGACTTCATCATTCCCATGGAAGTTAAATGATTAAAGCTTGAACCAGATATCTCAGATTCTAGCATATTGAGAGGGGGAGTCAATGAAAGGGGGAGCCTGGATCAACAGTCAAAGGGGAGTTTGAAGATGGAGTCATGTTGTGATTCTAAACCTGTGAAGATAGAGTGTTTTTGTTGAAAAGACAGAGTTGGAGAAAAGATCAAGACTGAAGACTCAGGAGCTGAAGACTTCGTCAACATCCAAGGGGGAGTCTGTTAGTGCATGGAATGTCTGTTGACTTCGTCTGCATTAAGTATTAGGTCTAGATAGGTTGAATGAACACACAATAGGGTTACATTAGGGTTTTATTTGTGTAAACATGAAGATTTCGCTTGAAATCAGTTCAAGCGAAATCAACATCAAGTGATTTCGCTTCAAGACAACTCAAGCGAAATCAACATGTGATGATTTCGCTTCAAACAGTCTCAAGCGAAATCTCATTGTTATAAATAGGTGTTGTGTGTTTCATTTGTTAAAAAACTTGGTCATTGTATGAATCACGAAGTGTTGCCGGTTTTGTATCAGAAAACGTTGTAAAAGCACGAATATTAATCAGAAAAGAAGAATTAAAAGGATAATAGCTGTTATGACTTTGTTTACGTTGATTCCGCCTTCGTACGCAAAGATGAACTGCCTTAACTGACGGTTTAAGGTCGCAGAACGGTCCAACATTTACGACACAAGGAACGCAAAGTTGTGAGTTCATGCTCCCCCTTTTCCTTTAACTGTTTTTGGTTTTATAACTTCGGGGGTGAAATACATGTTACAAATGTTACAAAGTTTACAAATAGTATGATGGGTACAAAACATTCAAGTGAAACATTCTAGATCATGTCTCGAATTGGGTACCATAAGCACCATTAATCAACGTATACATTCAGACCGTGGAACAAAAGGTTAGATCTAATGGGTTTCAGGCAACCCCACTCTTCGCCTACTTCTACCAATGAGTGCTTCTGTGTCTCAGTCAAAGTCGACAAAAATGCCTAGGTTTGGTGGCTTCCTATGTCGTGACACATGTTAGTGGCCTTGCAAACCACTAGCGATCTCACACATTCAAACATTCATCGTACAGAGTTACAGATATGTGTTACAAATACATTCAAACATTCGTAGTACAGTTACAGATACGTTTTACAAGATACATTCATACATTCTACAAGTTACATACCATGTTTTCATTCGAGTATTTAAACATTCAAAACAATCACTGCATGAATTCACACCAACATTATGTTGACGTTTTTCCAAAACTCACATGTATTTCAGGTAACTAAAGAGGATGTGCACACGGTCTAACTCATGCTCGTGGATGTCGTTTATGTTTATCATTGAATAAAGTTGTAACTTTTTAGACAAAATGTTGTCTTGTGATGTAAACACTAAAACTATGCTTTCCGTTATGTAATGGAAATGGTGTTTGAAGTTATTTTTGAACATGTAGTATGTTTACCAATCGTATGCAATGAAAACCTTTCATGATCACACCTCGTGCTTCCGCCGCAGAAAGGGGTGCGACAGTATTAGGGGAATTCTAAATTCAACCTCTCTATCAGGCGGTAATTCAGGTAATTCTTCTGGAAAGACGTCTGAGAATTTAGATATTACAGGAATATCTCTTAATTCTTTTCCTTTGGTATGAATGATTACAGAAATCATATATACTACTCATTTCCTTTCATAACTTGCAGCTTTCATCACAGAGATGAATATTGCCGATCGGGTTGGCTTATCTCCTTTGATTGTGATCTTTTCACCACCTGGTATACTTAATTATACTGACTTTTGATCACATATAACACTGGCACGATTGGCTACCTACCAAACCATTCCTAATACGACATCGAAACTGGCTCGATTCATTGGGTAAAGGTTAGCAAAGAAATGATGGTTTAGGATTTCTATTCTTGCTCCCTACAAGATTTCACTTATCTTAACGGATTCTCCATTTGCTGTTTCTACCAGACAATCTTGTTGAAGTTTGACTAAGGGTTGGTCAAGAAGTTTGTAGAAAGAAGTATTGATAAAACTTTGGTTTGCACCAGAGTCAAATAATACTTTGGCAAATATGTTGTTAACTAAGAACATACCGGCAATCACATCCAGAATCATCTTGGCTTCCTCAGCCGTCAGAACAAAGGCTCTGGCATTCTTCTTAGGAGGTTCAGTTGTCTTAGCCTTGTTGGTCGTGGCTAGAGCTAGTTTCGGACAGTTCGATTTGATGTGACCAGCCTCTCCACAATTGTAGCATATTTTGGCTCTATCATTTCTCCTACAATCTTCTTCCTTATGTCCTGGGTATTTGCAAAAGTTGCAGGACACAACACACTTCCCTGAGTGCTTCTTTTTACAAAACTTACAGTAAGGTGCCGAAGGACCTGTCCCTTTTCCACGGTAGGAATTACTAGAACGAAATTCCTGGGTAAGTTTTTGAGCTAGTTTCTTCCTTTGGTTTTCCTCTTGTGTGCGTACCAGTTCATCAGTCAGGGTTGTAGGATCGAATCGCGTCCTGAATGAGTCATTCGGAAGAGTTCTTAGACTATACGAAAGGAGGAAACAGACGTATAGACTCGAAACAGCTTGAATATCACTTTAATCTTCTTGTATATTGAAATAACAGTGATTACAGTCATAAGAAATACAGGCAGCACCTCGGTATCGATTCCAAAATTCTGTTACAAATGACAAGAACACAATCCTATTTATAACCTTCCTGGTTCGCTTGAAACTACAATATGACAATTCAAGCGAACTTACAAGTTTACTTGTTCAAGCGAAATACAAACAAGATAACATTCTGTTTCAAGCGAAAGTCTTGTATTTTGTGTATAGATCTAACGATGATGTCATCTTTATGATGTCATCATTAAATATGATGACATCATGCTTGATCAAATCCGCAATGTAACCAAGACTCGATATAAGACGAAGTCGACAAATGTATGCACCAACAGACTCCCCCTCAGATGTTGACGAGTCTTAAGTGTCGAGTCTTTACAATCTTCAGTCTTTATCAGTCTAAAATTCTTCAACTAATCTCCTCCTCGAATAATGTAACTCTCTCTTGAATTCTTCAGGATCAGCAGTTGACTCTAGCAACTTCAAATTCTCTTTTTCTAACCGACTCCCCCTCAATATGTGCTGGGATCGTAGTCTAGTTCAAACTCTGCTCACATATTCACAGGTTCAGGTATCGTAACCTGACTCACCTGCATATTCTCTACCCAAAACATAAGTTTCATAAAAGATAAGATATAACAAATTTAGAAACTTTGCTAATCACTTGAAGACACAACCCTGAATACATCATTTTCAAGTATCAAACAAAATGATTTATCATGTCAATTTCTGATGAACCACTTGAATATATATCATTTTCATTTCACACATCTTCAAACAAACTTTCCCAAACCTGTTCTTCATGTTCAGCACTCGGAATTTTGAAAATCAGCTTTTCAACATCAGTCATCTAAAATCTTTTTGAATTATTCAAAATTTATGCTAAAACACACTGAAACTCTTTTTGGCGAAGCCGTGAGAGCTCAGGTCAGAACTTCCGTTCAGCAGAGAGATGACGGCTCGACTTTAGGTGGGTCCCCTTTAGAGGATCTTTTTTACAACAGCAATGATTATCAATTTTATTGTCTCATCATTTATGCTGAGGGGCGGCGCTATATTTCAAGCAAGCAGTAAAGTACTCTCCGGGGACTAGGCCATTGCTTCCGCATTATCAGAAGTCCCGGGATAATACCCCAGATATCACTAAGCATAAAGACCTAGTATCTCAGAAAGAGGGGTCCTTCAAACAAGATTTTGGGGGCTACCCATATATCCGAGAGATGTTACCCACGATATAAGCAACTTTGAATTTAGGTTTATATCTCGTCACAATCTACTAGATGTGCAAAAACCTACTGGCATATCATCAGTGAGACCGTTTATCACATTTTTCTTTCCAATTCTTTAGCGTGTTGTGATAGTCCACTGATGTACTATCAATTCTTTAGCGTGTTGTGATAGTCCACTGATGTACTATCATTTCCTCTTTTATACAACAAAACTCATTTTTCATTTTATCATGTTTTTGACTTTTTCAAATTTTCTAATGTTTTTGATAAACTTAAGAAATTTTTACTCCCCCTATAATGCAAACACGTTTTAGGAAATTTGAAAACAAACTATACAATAAAGTGACAACCGATATCAAATCGCTTCAATTCTCCATTCACTTGGCATAAACAATCAGAACTCCCCCTTACAACAAACTATTTTCCCATTGTGATTTCAAAACACTTAAGTTTGTTTTAATCAAATGGTTTTTCCGGAAAATAAGTTTTGTTGATTTTAAGAAATCATTTGTAGGTTAGGGGTTCATCACATTGTTCTCCAAAATACCACTTGTAAGTATGGTCCAATCAAGTTCAACTTAATGACCTTGATTAACCACTTGTCAATGAAAACCTCTTTCAACCACTTACAAGTTCACTCACCAACTATAATCACTTGTAAATCAAAATATAACAATTTAAAGATATCACCTGTAGATTTACCAACAAACATTTCAAGAATGATGCCGATTCCTGCTCCACTCTTACCAACCTAGGAGCTCCGGCAAGTCAGGAATTTATGGTGAAAATGTTGTCACCCAAGCCTGACCAGCCTTGGGTGATTTTGGTGGCAAACATCTATCCCACCAACATTTTGATTTATAAAATTCTTGAGCACCCTTCACTTTCCTGTCAACCATCTTTCCAAAAATATGTTTAACATTTCCATTAAACACATTTTCAGCATCAATTTTTTTCTTGTCAGTAAAGAATTGACCCGATATCTCAAATCTACCTTTTGATTTCAAATTATCTTTTGTTAATGGTGGAAAGTTTCCCTCGTTCATCTCAAGAACGGAATTATCAACCTTTTTCTCAACACATGACTCTTCTGATTTTATGAAATCAGATTCATTGTCAGAACTTCTTTCAGATTTTACAACCCATTTTTGTTTGTTTAAATCAACTCTTCTTTTGTAAAAATGTTTTGAACTTTCACCTTCTTCGGAAGTTGAGTTTTCAAACACTTTCGATTTCTCAGTTGATTTTTTCTTCTCAAAGACAAGTTTTTCTTTCACTTTTGAGTTAGAAGTAACTCCCTGTTTTGTGTTGTTGGACTGTTGGCAATTCCAAGCAATATGTCCAACTTTTTGGCACTTAAAGCAAGTTCTTTTGTCAACTCTTTGAGTAAACTTCTTCACATTCCTCTTTATCTCAGCAAGAAACTCTTGATTTAATTGTTTCCAGAATGGTTTCTTCTGTTCTTCTTCAGCACTTCCACCTGCAACAAATGTTGTTTTTGGTTTATAATTTTTCTCATTTTTATAATTTTCTGTAGAACTAAAACCAAGACCTTGCTTTTTGAAATTACCGTTGTGGTTTGGTTTCTTTCGATAACCTGAACCATAACTGTAACCCTTTTTCTTGTTCAATCTCTGTTGGACCCTTGAAGTGTATTTTTTATGTTTTTCATCAAGATTTAAATCTTTTATTTCAGAAATGTTAATTTCTGTTAGTTTGAAAACCTGTTTGATCATTTCAGTTTTTACACTTCTTATTGGAAATTCTTCATCAGAAAATAATTTGTCTGAATCACTCAATGTATATGCCACTTTGATAGGTTCATCACTCAAATTATTTTTTGACAATAGAAATTCTTTGTTGTAAACCCGTTTGACTGGTGAACTCGAACTCTTTTCTGACGAACTCAGACTCTTTTCTGACGAACTCAAACTCTCAGATTTAGACTCCGACTTTAACTCTTCATTCGTATCCAACACCTGATCAACAACTTTCTTTATTAACTCTGACTCATGATCAGTGTCAGACGCTGTGAATGTAACATCAATATTATCTGGTAATTCATCAATGATTTCAGACTTTAACTTGATGTTGACTGCCTTTTTAGACGCTCCTCATTAGGATTCCTGGGAGAATAACTTTCATGGATCGGGGGCGGACATCTGTTATACTTGACACTTTGTTTCTTACCAGTATTAGTATCTTCAGTCTTTTTCTCCATGAATGCTTCAAGACCTGCAACAGTAGGATAAACACGATCAATCAAATAATCACATGTTGTATAACTCAACAACAATCTTTTAATCCTTTCACTCTCAATCTTCTCAAGTTCCAACTCATGCTTCAGCTTAGCACAGTCTTCGATGTACTCATTGATGACCTTTTGCTTTGTCATTAAAGTTCCATTCATTCTCATCTGAGCAGTTTCAACTTCTAAATTTGTCTTTTTCAAACTATCAACTGTTCTATTCAACACATCATAAGACTCCTTCACATACTTCACATCAGACAATAAATTCTCTTTCTTCTTTTCCAATTCAAGAATCTTCATATCTTTCTCCTCACAATGTTTGCAAGGTTCTTCACATTTCAAACACGGTTTAACGACCTCAACTATCTTCTCCACTACTTTCTCCACTTCAACGATCTTTTTTACTTCAACAATTTTCTCTACAATCTTTTCAACCACTGGTTCTTCAGATTCTATTTCAGCTTTCTGTCCCTCAGTTTCCTTTGTTGAACTTTCTTCAACTTCTACTTTCTCAGTTTCTACTTTTGCTTCCAACTCATGTTCTTCAATTTTCTGAATAAACTGTGCCAGATTCGTATTTTCAGTTTTTCTCATATGTTTTACAATCAACAGATAAGTTCCCCATTTTTGCTGTGGTAATGCATCAGCAAGTTTATCAACCAATTCATCATCATCTTTCTTAATGTTCAATCTTCCCATTTCCAAGACTAAATGACAATATCTATCAATGGTCATCTTTGTTGTTTCATGGTCAAAAGCTACAAACATATCAAATGACTTCTTCAACAACACCTCTTCCATGTTTCGGAAAATTGTTCACAATAACTGATTTTTCAAGCAAGCTGAGTTTGAAACGAACTAATTTGATACGAACTGGTTCTCCTTGTGAAATATCTGTAATCACCTGGAATCACCTAGAGATACAAAAACAAATGATCAGTTTAAACGAACAGAATATGTGAACGTGTGTGACGGTTGAATCGATCTAGGACTCGTGTTGAAGATTCACGGACACTTTCAATGTATTCCGGTCGAAATCACTGAATAAATGGGCTTCTTGCACAAAACAACTCCTTAACCAGAAAAATCTTGGGTTGCCAAAATGTCAAATGAACATATATGTTTACGTGGGCTTTTAAAACTTATATTGAATGGGCCGACAAATTCTCTAATAGTGGTCTGACACTATTTCACGTGATATCCGACAATTTCAAATCACATAATACTTTGATTGTGCCACAAGACTTTAAATCTCATGCAACATTGATTTTATAAATTGCCGACAACTTTAATTGATCAAATAAACTGAATTGGCCATCAAATCCAATAAATCGACATTTTCAAATATTTATGAAATCTGATTGGGCCGCTTAACTCTAGCGGGCTGCTCTTATTCAATTCACATGCAAAACCTTGGGCATACAACTTTTCATTTAAATTGTGTTGATATTTTCAAAGTTTAATGACCGACAAACCAATATCACATGCAATTCTTGATTGAAGCACTCATGTGACCAACTGACACACTTTAATATCTTTCATATGCAAACTGACAACCTCGTTTAATGTTTCACACAACTCGATGCACTTTTCCACACTAAATACAATTTAAGCAGAATGTCGTTTTCAAACGGTGTTTTCAAGTGGAATGTTGTTTTCAAGCGGAGTCAATACAATCTTTCAAGTGGAATACCACGAAATCACTAGTTTCAAGCAAACTCACAGTGAAAACTCAAGCGAACTCACGATGACATCAGCATTTCGAACGAAATTTCAAGCGGAATAACGAAAATTTCAACTTTTAGATCGATTTTAATGCTCTGATACCATTTTAACCGTGAAAAAAATGGTTTGAATTTGGCAAGAAAAAAACCATTTTAACCGTGAAAAAAATGGTTTCACACAACTGATTGCGAGTATAATGTGAAAGTTTGAACCGATTTTAACCGTGAAAAAATTTTAATTTTGTGAAAGAAAGTTTGAATTTGGCAAGAACTCTTCCTCATGAGCTCTGATACCACTTGTAGGATCGAATCGCAACCTGAATGAGTCGTTCGGAAGAGTTCTTAGACTATACGAAAGGCGGAAACAGACGTATAGACTCGAAACAGCTTGAATATCACTTTAATCTTCTTGTATATTGAAATAACAGTGATTACAGTCACAAGAAATACCGGCAGCACCTCGGTATCGATTCCAAAATTATGTTACAAATGACAAGAACACTATCCTATTTATAACCTTCCTGGTTCGCTTGAAACTACAATATGACAATTCAAGCGAACTTACAAGTTTACTTGTTCAAGCGAAATACAAACAAGATAACATTCTGTTTCAAGCGAAAGTCTTGTATTTTGTGTATAGATCAAATGACGATGTCATATTTATGATGTCAGATTAAATATGATGACATCATGCTTGATCAAATCCGCAACGTAACCAAGACTCGATATAAGACGAAGTCGACAGATGTATGCACCAACAAGGGTATTGGCTAGTTTTACTGCTTCTTCTATGGTTTGTGGTCTAGCTTCCTTGACTACGTGTTTAATCTCACTAATTAATCCCCAAATATAACGGGATATTAATACAGGTTCAGGTGAGGCTAAGGTTGGCACTATCCTAGCATATTCGAAGAATATGGTAGTGTAACCTTTGAAGTCTATTCCAGTCATTCTATGATTTAGGAACTTATTGGCGATTTGTTCCTTTTCATTAGGATGACATAATTTTCTTTCAACTATTTCTTTAAAGTTGATCCATTCCATTTTATAAACTGTCACTTCCCCTAGACTAAAGAATAGTATTCCACCATTCTAAGGCTGCATTTTTTAAAAGATTAGAAGCAAACATAATCTTATCTTCATCTGCACATTTACTTATTTTTAAGACTGCTTTTGTCTTTTCTATCCAACATAAGGCTGCAATGGCTCCTTCATTGCCTGAGAATTCTATTGGTTTGCAGGCCAAGAATTCTTTATAAGAACAACCGTAAGAAGCGGTTCTTTTCCTTTTAGGAATTGGAGCTTGGATAATGGGCCTATTATCGTTCACACTGTGACTTGGTTCAGTGTGTTGACGTTTACTTCCATTTGCAGATTTATTATTTTCTGCTTCTTTAATAGTCTTGATAATATAAGGCATAACATCTATAATTCCTTGTGCTACTATATGTTGGATGGCACTTTTATCTATTTGGTTTCTGCTATTCTCATTATTCTGGTTTTCCTGATTTACTTCGTTTGACATCTCAATTGTGAACATTTATCAGGTATTAATTATCACAGAATAAAATATAGTACAACTATTCATACACAATTACACAAACAGTTTGGTTAAAAACGTCGATCATTGTGACTTTTACTCTTTTCTACATATATGCATCTATTACAAATTACAACTGGAAATAAAATACACTATGCATTCGTATCTATTCTAGTCTATCTACGGATTTTTTTATCAAAATACAAAATTACACATATATTTAAGTATTTTCTAAGTGTCGTTTATCCAGTACTTCATGTCTCGCTCATCATATTTTCAAACTAGTTTTTCCCCTATCTGTCGTATTCTACTCCCCTCATTCACTAAATCTTCTCCATACTAATGGAGTTCCTGCACCTGTTTTTGACTCATTGGCGGGTCTAATGGTTCAGGAGGAGGTACGGGTTCCTCGTAAGGATCTGCGCTATTCATTTCGAAAAAGGTTCTATCATTATCCCTCCATGGATCACGTTCTAAAGGCATTGGTTCTTCGGGAGGGTATAGGGTCGAATATGACCTATTGTCATCAAACCATGGGTCATATTGTAAAGGTTGTGGAGTTGGGATTCTAGGTAACTCGTTGGGGTCAAATGCAGGTATTGGGAATTGGTTTACTTGGTTGAGTTCTAGCATTGGTTGGTCTGGGAATAAAGGTAACAGTGGTGGTTCGGCTACTTGGTTTAGGTTAGCATCTACTGCTGTAGTGGCTAACATATGAAAATTGGTCAACTGTCTATCTAGTTCTTCTTCCCAAGGTGGCCTACTGGCTGTTTCCTAAATCTGTGTATTTGCTTCCCTATTAGCCCTGACTATGGCCCTCTGTTGTTGTAACTTTTTCATTCTTTTTCTTCTCTCATGTGCTCCTCTATTAAACCAACCTCTTTTCTTAGTAGTAAAGGGTTCCTCCGACTGTGCCTTAAATATAAATATCCCTTCCTCAGTATCGGCTGACTAACCTGAGGGATCAGGTTGAGATGATGTCCCCTCATCTTTTGGTGAACTATCTATGTGATGGTAAGCATCCGAAGTTCCTTGCTCACTCATACTGGAAACTAACAAACAGTCAAATAACAATCAACACATAATCACATAAATTATTTCCTAACACATAATTTAAAATTTCAGTGTCAGCAAAACACTTCCTTAGCTTAAACTAAGGGTTGTAACTCTGATACCACTCTCTGTCGCAGCCCCGACCCCTCCCCCGGGAGCGGGCGCTGCGAGCAATCCAGATGGGTGGTATCCGTGTTTATTAAGTTGGCAGCGGAATACATCAGGACCGTAGTTAGGAAATATTTTTGTATCAGAGTAAAACACCGAACTTTTTATAATAACTCTTTGGGATAAATCCAAGTTCATTTGACAGTACATTTGTAGGGATAAACCCTAATTTATTGAAAGTAAAAACTCCATTTTATTTAGGTAACTTTTATAGCCACTTTTCCAAGCCTTCAGTGCTCTCCAGCTGGCTTCTATTTTGCTTCCACATTGTGTTACCTGAAACGCGTTTTGAAAACATTTTATCAGCAAGAAATACTGGCAAGTACATTCCATTTTGGTAAAGCATTAGTTGTTTACACATTACAGTATTAAGGGTGATTACAATGTTTATATCTACACAATTACTCGGTCAGTACGTGTCACTCGATGTATCTGTGACTATGGTCATATCACACATTGGATACCCGTGCCCAATTGTGAAGTTTATCAAGTACTGTATACAAACCCTATAATACTGGTAGCAATTTTAGACTTGTAAAAACTTAATCACTGTAATTGTATTTGAAAACATTTGAGGTTTTGGTAAAACATTTTGACTCATAAAAACGTACTCTCAAATAATGAGAAAAATTGAATGTACTTACATTGTTGACTTAGGTGGTACTAATATGGCTTCCTGGTGATTCTCCTGATTATTATCTATTAAAATTAAACAATGCACACGTGTTAGTAAAATAACCCCAATCACATTAACCGTACAACTCGAGACAGAATTCCAATAACTGAGTCAGGCCGAGCCTTGACATGCATTACGGAATCCTAAATCAATCGGGTGTACACACGAGACAGAATTCCAATGACTGAGTCGGGTAGAGTCGACATGCATTACGGAATCCTAAATCGATCGTGTAGCGTAATAGGAGGGTTATAATACTTACAACGAGGCATAGCTTCGCTTTATAGTGGGTATTATGCCCGAACAGAATTTCTACTATATAGAAAGTTGAGAGAGAAATCGAGAAATGAACGATTGACAAATGAGGCCTGAAGCCTCTTATATAGGCCTGACGACCACTCTCTCGCGCCCCGCGAGAGATACAGCTAGGGCCTTCGCGGCCCGCGAGAGACCACGTGTCTCGTATAGGGTTGCTGAGTCAGGGGGTTAGGTTTGCCGTGTCACCTGACATGTGGCAGACTTGTGTGCCGGCCAAGCAAGGGTTGTCGCGCCCCGTGACAGACTAAAGGGGTCTCTGTCGCGGCATGTGAGCGACTGCCAAACTTGGTTTTTCTTGATTTTTACAAGTACCTAGGTATTTCGGGTCTGTTTTTCACGTACGGGGTACGTAAGGAACGTTTTAGAGTCACGTTAAGGGTTCTAGGAGGGTTGTTATATTATCCTCTCATATATCTTGCTTTTTTGTTGTTTGTATGTATGTGTGTATACATATTACGTATATGTTGCTTTTTTCGTCCTCTTATATATATCAACATAAAGGCTTAGTTTAGTTTATACCTTTTCAGGTTTTCTTTATATTTTATACTATTGGTTGATATAGTGTAGTTTTTTGATTATTTTATTTGACGTTCTTTTAGTTAATATAATTGTTCATTGCATGGGTTTAAACGAAAGATCATATTCGGACTCTATTTTATTTGCCATTTGTGCTCATTTAAAAAACAATATTAAGTTAAATTGTAAAGTATGTATTGCAACTTGTATTTAAAAACTGGCCCAAATAAACCCGAAACTAATTAACCTAAATCTTAATTAGGTCGGTAAACGGGTAATTTTCTTATACCAAAAAAGTCGAATAACCCAACACACGTAACCTGAAACCCGATAAAAAACCCAAACATCATTGATATGCGACGAGCCGACGACAACTTGGTTCCCAGCACCTCTTGAAATTTCCTCCAAAATTAAGATGTAAAATCATGTGGCATTTTATAAGACACAATTGACACTAGCATACAATTTTGTGAAACTACTTTCAAATACATTATGACATACGCTATGAGGAGTATGAATCACAGATAGGTAGAAGGTGGGGGCACCCTTTGTTAACAGAATGGTACATTCATTTATATAGCATCGAAACCCTTTTTGTTGTCTTGAACACTTATGTCACAAGATCCATAGTGATATATTCCAATTTTCACGTCAGGATTTCAAACCGTTGAATCGTAATACTTTTAATGCTCCGCTTTAACTTCATGTTAAAACCATCCGTAATGGTTAACGCCTTCTAATGGGCATCTTTCGTCACCTCAGCATCATAACACCTTTTAAAAAAATGTGCAATGTTTAACGTCCTTTAATGTTCTTTCAGTTATTACTTTCCAATTTTTTTCTCCTCATTTGACATTATACTAGAAATGTCCCTCCTTATTCATATATTTAAAATGTCTAGGAGGACGGTGTTGGGGGATTATCAAGCTGCTATAATGGCCACCACGTATCGTCTAAACACTTTTCTAACATATTTCACTATGTTATGATTCATTATACATATTGGTTGGGTGAGGATATGAAAAGATTTGAGTTATGAGCTTCATCAAGGATTAAGGATTTCACATTAAACGTGTTTCAAATTCAGATTCGAATTTTGGGCTTTGAAAGAAAGCAGAACAAAAAATCATGCATATTTGACTGCAATGATATTTACTAAAATTATTACTTTTTTAAATGGCAAAGATTACGTAACACTATTCCTAAATTACACCAAATTTTACCTAATGCCAAGAATTGAATCGTGATCTCTCTCCAAGAGGCACAAAGCCTCTACCATCCCACCAACCAAAGTGGTGATGGCAACTAAAATTAATTATTTGTCAAAAAGTGCTATGTTTAAAAATAGGTTTACAAATTTGTAGTGGCGAAGCTTCAGATTTTCCGATGGGGGAGTCGAAAACGTATATACCAAAAAATTTCTATTGAACCAGGGGGTCGAAAACGTATATACCCAAAAATTTCTATTGAACCAGGGGGTCGAAAACGTATATACCCAAAAATTTCTATATGAAGATCACATATATTACACTACTGAGCGAAAAATTTGAAGAGTCGGGCGCCCTCGGCCCTTCTAACATGCGCCAATGCAAATCTGGGAATAATAAAATCATACACAAAGGCAACTAGCATGTGGTGGGACATGGCCTTCATGTCTTTTGCGATATCAGCTGTAAGTATCAATCTAGATCATGAGTGGTGATGATTATGCCTTTTGTTGACCAATGAACGAGGTCAACTTAATTCAAAATTAATTATGATGGCATTCCTTTTCATTCATGGTAAATTCTTATTCTTTTTTATATTTAAACCGGTGATGAGTTTTTTCCCAAATGAGTGAAGGTAGAAAAGTTATTTATCAAAATGGGTGATTTGAAAAATATTTACTAAAATAGGTGTTTTTCTTATTTACTTATGTTAACTTATATATTTGTAACTCTTTTCTTTTTATTTATCATTCAATTAATCGATTATCATTTTTTTTCTTCAATTCACTCACTATAGGTTATTTTCTTCATGATTAAACTAACTTATAAGTTTGAATGCAAAAAGAAAATAGTTGATCATCTCAACGTTTGAAAGCAAAAGGCAAGTTAACAAACATCTAAAACTAAATTAAAACAAGTGAACTAAGAAGCATAAAAAAGCAAAACAATTTATAAAACTTGACCCGTTCATGTCAAATACAAACAAAAGCAATCAACGATTTCCTCAGGTACGATTCTATTTATTTATCTCCATGAATTATGTTAACAATTGTGCTATTTTTTTAACCAGAATGCATCAGGTTAACACAGTAACCGAATTGATTCAAAACGAGGATTTTAACAAAATGTCTCAATTTGCGGTTGTCAACAATGATGATGTGAATGGTGTGTTAGAAGAAGACGAAATTGGAGATGGAATTGATATGGATAAGGAGTTTGAAGAAGATGGAATTGGACATGAACGGGCCAAGTTTTATAAATTGTTTTGCTTTTTCATGCTTCTTAGTTCACTTATTTTAATTTAGTTTTAGATGTTTGTTAACATGCTTTTTTTATTTCAAACGATCAGATGATCAACTATTTGCTTTTTGCTTTCAAACTTATAATTTAGTTTAATCATGAAGAAAATAACTTATAGTGAGTTAATCGAAAAAAAATGATAACTGGTTAATTGAATGTTAAATAAAAAGAAAAGAGTTACAAATATATTAGTTAAAATAAGTAAATAACAAAAACACCTATTTTGGTAAATATTTTTCAAATCACCCATTTTGGTAAATAATTTTTCCACATTCACCCATTTGGGAAAAAACTCCTCTAAAACCACCTCCAAGTCTTATTCTTTTTTTTTTATAAAGGGTAGGGTGAATTCAGTGAATTTGGAATGGAAGAAGTGGGTAAAATTCGAGATAACAGCTTAGTATTGTTATGTTTTTTCGGATGTTTCATGTTTAATTGTAGTTTGGTAATTTAAGTTTGGTGGTTGGCTCTGCAGACCGTTTGTTTTTTTGAAAAACCTCTTCTGACCTCTAAGGGTGTGTTTGTTTTTTCAGAAAAACCTCTTCTGACCTCTTATGTCTGCGCCGAGCAGACCACGCACAAACGTTTTGTCACACCCTGACTTTTGCGGAAGCGTATGATGTGTGACTGGTTTAATATCATTGCATTCAATCATAATAAACAACTACATAATCAAAACGATGTTCATCTATTCATAAAATTTGAGTATTACAAACACTGGTTATTTAAGTTATAAAACATAACCTTCGACTAGGTTACAAACCGACAAAAGAGAATGACATCTAAACTTGAAGTCTACTTCTAGAAACAAAACCCGCGCCCAACATCCAATCTGTCACCTGAAATACATGTAATTTTGGAAAACATCAACAAAAGTTAAGCGAGTTCATGCGTTTTGTGTTAGTACTGGTAAACTTATAAACCTTTGAGAGACTCCTTTGAAAACAAGTATGAACAGCGTGTATGAACATACCAAATAAATGTTTTACAATGACATTAAGGCATGTGAGGACATAGGGAGCACTCAAAATGAGTAGGCTTATACCCTTGTCGATTTTCCCTCGACTATGTCGATTTCCCACGACAATGTCGAATTTCCCTTCGACTATGTCAATTTACCTTGACTATGTCAATTTCCCTTGACTATGTCGATTTCCCTCGACTGGGACACCGAAGCACTCAAGTGATCACATAAGGACCATGAGTGGGGCTCGGTCGTACCCGTTAGATCTAACCTTCGTCCCTAATTAAGTATTAATAGCATTTCAATATTTAGTCCATGCTCACATGATCTAATAGTGCATTTCATAGCATTTCATACCGTTTAAGCATTTGTAACATGTATTCCATCCCCGAGAGTTATAAAACCAAAAACAGTTAAGAGTAAAGGGGGAGCATGAACTCACTGTTTTGCGTCTTTGGTACTCATAACTCAAATCTTTTTAGCAAACACGACTCCCTACAATGTACTAGGGTCTATTAGACGAATGGGCCGTGCCTTGCCTTAGAATTTACGTTTCTGAGTTACGTTTCTTTTATGCCTTCAATATTATTCCAAGTTATAATTCCTTGTTAAAATAATAATTATTTTCACTTTAAATTATATTTACTTTTGGAATAATAGTTAAACAATATTTTTGTAACAATATTTCTCAAGTATTTATTTTCGTATTTCCTTCCCAAGGATGGGGGTATCTCATACATGTATTTTCGTATTCTTGTATTTGTAGTTTCCAAAATAATATATTTTCAAGTCTTACTTTAGAAAATATATTTAAACTTGTTTTGTCCCAAAAATAATGTATTTCAAGAAAATATATATTTTTCTCAAAAATCATATATCTTCTAAATATTCCAAGAAAATATATTTTTACTTCCCAAAAATAATATATTTTCTCCTTGTCGAAAATACGATATACTTTGTAATAATAATGAAAATCATATTTTCATTTCTTGTATCCAAAATAATATTTACCAAAAATATATTTATAACGGTATTTTCCGAAATATTTTATAAGTTACGTTCTTGCGTTCGATTTCACAATATTAAGTGTGTAACATATATATTTATTCCTTATGATTTTTGGTATTATTTTGGATTGTAAGTTTTTGGTATTATTTTGGATTGTAAGTTTTTGGTATTCTGTTAAGTTATATTACTTTAATTCCTAAAGTAATATAACTATTTCACAAAGTATACAAATATTCACACAAGTGTCTTTAATATATATATATATATAGGGGATCACTAAAATGAGAACCACCTCCAGTTATGAGAACCATGAGAACCACTTTATAGCCTTTAGATCAACTTGATGGATGGATGAGATTAAAAGTAACAAAAACTAATATTAAATAAAATTTGTCTTATTATGTCTTTTATATTTTAATCAAAAAGGGTAGATTGGTAAAATAACTCTTTTTTGTCTTTTTCACTTTATTATTTTTTAATTACTTTTTTTTATTATAATACTTTTTATTTTTTAAAAAGATTTCTTTATTAAACAAAAATTTTGAAAATCAGATTTTTTATATAAAAAAAATTTATGCGCGTTTTTTTACCACCCGTTTTTTACGCGCGTTTTTTTACGACCCGTTTTACGCTCCGTTTTTTCACGCCGATTTTGCGACCGTAGTTTTTAAGTGCCGTTTTTAGGCCCGGTTTTAGGCGCCGTTTTTTGCCGCGCCGTTTTTACGTCACGTTTTTTACAAGCCGTCCCGTTTTAGCGCGCCGTTTTAGCGTCACGTTTTTTTACAAGCCGTCCCGTTTTCTGTCGTCCCGTTTTAGCCGTCCCGTTTTTTGCCGTCCCGTTTTAACCGTCCCGTTTTTTGCCGCGCCGTTTTTTACGTCACGTTTTTTACAAGCCGTCCCGTTTTTTGCGCCACATTTTTTACGTCCCGTTTTTTTCGCCCCATTATTTACGTCACGTTTTTTGCCGCGCCGTTTTTAGCGTCACGTTTTTTTACAAGCCGTCCCGTTTTTTGCCGTCCCGTTTTAGCCGTCCCGTTTTTTTGCCGTCCCGTTTTTTGCCGTCCCGTTTTAGCAGTCCCGTTTTTTTACAAGCCGTCCCGTTTTTTTTCCGCGCCGTTTTTTACGTCACATTTTTTACAAGCCGTCCTGTTTTTTGCGCCCCATTTTTTACGTCCCGTTTTTACGCGCCGTTTATACGGCTTGTTTTACGCGCCGTTTTTCTACGCCGCGTTTTTTCATGCCGTTTTTTTGCGACCGGGTTTTTAAGTGCGGTTTTTTATTCCCGGTTTTACGCGCCGTTTTTGCACTTTTTACGTTTTACGTTAACCTTTTTAGACTTTTTACATTTTAAGTTTTACGTTAAAATTTTTACGTTTTAAGTTAAAATTTTTACGTTTTACGTTAAAACTTTTTACTTTTTACGTTTTACGTTAAAATTTTTACGTTTTACGTTTTTTGCCGTCCCGTTTTAGCAGTCCCGTTTTTTGCCGTCCCGTTTTTTGCCGTCCCGTTTTTTGCCGTCCCGTTTTAGCCGTCCCGTTTTCTGCCGTCCCGTTTTAGCCGTCCCGTTTTTTTACAAGCCGTCCCGTTTTACGCCCCGTTTTTTTACGTTTTACGCGTCGGTTTTTTACGTTTTACGTGTCGGATTTTTACGTTTTACGCGACGATTTTTTACGTCTTACGCGTCGGTTTTTTACGTTTTACGCCCCGTTTTTTTACGTTTTACGCGCCGGTTTTTTACGTTTTACGCGTCGGTTTTTTACGTTTTACGCCCCAGTTTTTTACGTTTACGTTTTACGCCCCCCCCCCCCCCCCCCCCCCGGTTTTTTACGTTTTAGTACAAAAAAAATTACGTTTTAGTAAAAAAAATTTACGTTTCACCTAAAACTTTTTACTTTTTACGTTAAAAAGTTTACGGTTTACGTTTAAAAGTTTACGGTTTATTTTTTTTTTTTACAAAAACTTTTTTAGGCAAAAACGAACGCACCCAGAAATCGCAAACTCGGTGAAGCGTCTCGGATATATTGTTTTTTACGCGCCGTTTGTTAACGCCATTTTTTAACGCCGTTTTTTCAACGCGCCGTTTTTACGTTAACGTAATTTACGTTTTACGCGCCGGTTTTTTACCTTAACGTTTTTTACGCTTTACGCGCCGGTTTTTTACGATTTACTAAAAAAAATTTACGATTTACGTTTTTCCTAAAACTTTTTACGTTTTACGTTAAACTTTTTACATTTTACGATTTAGGTTAAACTTTTTACGTTTTACGTAAAAGTTTTTACATTTTACGTTTTTTGGTTTTACGTTTTACGTTTTTACGTTAAAAAAGTTTACGTTTTTACGTTTTACGTTAAACTTTTTATGTTTTACGTTAAACTTTTTACGTTTTACGTTAAAATTTTTACGGTTTAACTTTTTTTTTTACAAAAGTTTTTTTACGCAAAAACGAACGCACCCAGAAAAAATAAAAAACTAACAACATCAAAACAAAGTGTGTATCGAAAAAAAACGGGGTTTGGCTCAGATTATCCGATAATTAAAAGGCTGCAAAAGTGGGGTTGCAGGTTCAAAAAACCTACCCTCCGCCGTCCTTGCCGCGCCATCATCATCAAAATCTACGTTTTTTTTTTGCATCATCGCCACCCAAATCGATCGTAT